>JAQQAE010005581.1:0-17478 GCA_029823295.1 Pseudamia nigra | reverse complement strand
CGTTAGTAAAGATTAAGAATATTGATTTAGAACAATGAATTATTGTACTTGTTGAAATTGATCAATACAATTACATTATAGTAAAAAATTAAAATTTTACTTCACACGGGACTCAAACCCGGGTCTCCCGTGTGAAAGATGAATTGCTACAGCCATGCGTTATCACTACGGGCATGCTGAATATGTTCTCTGTGTGTCTACAACATCAAATCAACTTGTCTCGCTCCAAAATTGATAAATGTAAAGTACTCGGTGTGTTTTTATTTATTTTATTTTATAGTGTATCCGAGTTTTACAGAAATTTAAAGTGGTAATAGGAGTGCGCTGTAAAAGGTCGACGTAATCACTGATTGTTATTAATTTATTTTAAAACAACGGGATATTTGGTCCAGTCTTGTTGCTCTTCTTTGTCACATTTGCACAGTACAAGTCACTGATCATTTTTTTGAACGTTAGTTTCACCAATAACAGGTTGAAAAATGCAAGAATAGGTGCATAAATACCTGCTCAGTCAAAATTTAAGCACTCTGCTGCCCCTAGTGTTGGGAGCTTAGACTGCACCCCCCCATGAACCCCCTTTTCTGATGCCGCAGCGTTAGTGCTACGCTTCGGCAGTAAAGTGGCCAAATGAAACCCGGTACATCTGTATGACTGTTGCAAAATGGATTAAACATAATTCAATACAACACAATCAATTCTGGGGATTCCACAGTTGGTTTTAATGGCATTTACAGTTCCTAAATTTGCATATGACTAAGACTTATCTGTCTGTGTGCAGTGTGAGCATATGCTAAACAAACAAAAAGACCAGGTACGACCAACAGGCTGCATGCGCTGCTGCCCATGTCATTGCCTATAAGCTGGTTTTCCTTTGTCTAAACAGTGGACCTCATTCCAATAAGGTTGTTGTGAGCAAAAAGGCAATACTGTGGTGACATTTATCTTTGTAGGAGAAGAACAAAAGTGAGACAGATAAGGACTGTTAACCACAAACGCAGTAGACCCGTGCACTGGGTGCTGGCTGGTTCCAGTCTTGATTGATGCAGGCTTTTCAAGGAGCTCCATGCACCAGCTGGGCTCCCATTTACAGAGATGCAACAGGAGCCAGGGAGGTAAAGCCATGGGGAAGAGAGCAAATCTTTCAAGAGTCATCCCAAAAATCAAAACAAAAAGGTAGCGCCTTGTCCTCCAAGACAAGCATTGTCACTGCCCTTGATACATCCCTGGCCTCAGCAACATACTCTGCACAGAGATGTGGATATCCTGGTTGACAAAGGGATCACCTCTTCACTGTTCTGTGCACTGAAGCCAGCATTATTCCAGGCCCTGAGCAGACAGAGAATACATAAACACTTTTTAACACATTCCCTGCCTTTTTACACTACCTAACCCCTTGGATTAAGCTGCTAAATGAGTTCAACCGAAGTTGCTATGAAAACAAAAAATGTACATGATTTGAAGCATTACTTTTGAAACAATTTACATGTAGTCAGAGCTATCCTGACTTCAAATCCTGCTAAGCATAATGAAGCCAAGTCTATTCACATCTCTTCATGCAAGTATTTATTCAGAACTCACTTTGCTAACCTCCTAAAATGACCTTTGTCTAATTAGCTGTAAATAGGCTTGAGTCATATTTGGGCAAAATACATTGCACCACTTCTTTCCAAACCCAGAAATGCAAAAAGAGAGATGTCTGATATGGGAACAATTAACTGAATTTACTTTACATTACTGTTTAAGTTCATGAGGTAATATATTTTATTCTTTCTGTGACTCCAGTACAATGAATTTATTTTGTGTATCACAAACTGTGTCAGCACATTATTTTGAATGTCAGGTGTGATTACATCCTTATCCTGGGATGAAATGTTCCAAGTCCAACTTAATTTCATGAACTACACTGCACATAGTTTTGGGCTATCACAGCCTCCCATGTGACAGGACTTTCATACTGATACATTTAACACAGAATGAAGTCGCTAACCTTGCAGCTCGGCCTGACATGAATTAGAGCAACCGGGGCAGTTTCAGTGAATCTACTATAAAGGTCAGAATACAGGTGCACTCCAAATTTGTGCTGGGTGCTTGTAGCTCAGCATTTTGGTAACAGTACCATCCAATTTTCAGCTTATTTCAAGTTTCTCTCCTCACCTGATAGCTAAGGTATATTGTTGCAAACAATCAATGTAAAGTGTAAACCAACTCAAAGGGTGTTGGTCAAAAAATATTAGATTTTTATTTGTTAATTACTTGTTTTTTTAGTTGCCAAATCCAGTATCAATATCTTTGGTATAGGCCCTTTGACTATAGTCACCTGACTGGGGGAAAGGTAAAATGATGAATTTATTCTGAAAGGACAACACCACGTGGCAGCAAAACCATTACCTTCTACCCAGCATGATGGTGGTGGTGCATTGGCTGCAGATTCAAATACTTCTAAATGTCTTTAATGAATACACCATGCTTCACAAGTCATTTTTCTTATGTTTAAGATTCAGTCAATGTAAAAGGAAAGCGTTATGTACTTTAGAATGTAGTCACAAGCTTATGTTTGTGAAGCTGATGGTAAACATTGAGATTTGTGACATTGCCGACCTTTGAAAAAAAATCCCTTTGCTGTTTGTTTGGAGGTAGTGAGAGGGCAGCGAGGATGCCTCCTGCATGAGAAAATACAGGCTTCAAAAGCTCCTCATTTCTCGCTCTTTGAAAACCAAGAATGTGGAAGATTTGGCGAAACATATGAATTCTGAGATTAAGTCAAACACCAGCCAGAGCCCTGTCAGTCTAAACCATGCTTCTCCTCGCTCTGTGTGTGTGACTGCATGCGGATGTGTGTATGGCTCTGGTTGCTATGGTTATGCCGTTCTCTGGATCAGTCTGCAGGCGGATAAATAATGCACACTAATGCTGGCGTGGTGACAGCACTGCAGCAAGCTGTTGCTCACCACAGCTCGGCTCTGGAAACACATACAAACACGGACATAAATATCCGCTTGACGCACATGCGGCAATAAGGATGCCACGATATATATTTATCTGTCTGCATGCATCTGAGCTTGTCAACAAGTTTAAGTGATTTAACTGCAAATGGGCACAAGGCATTTTTTTTCTTCTTTTTATATCATCCCTCATATTGATTGAGGAAAAGCTTAACAGAACTGCCAAGCTGTCAGGCATGTTCCAATAGAGAGAGATATCAAAGTTTGTTTTGACACATCCCTGTCTAATGAAGCAGGTGAACACTTTGATGGACTCATGTCAATATCTTCCCAGCTGTGAGATGCATTCAAAGGTCTCCATCAGCATTTGCCTTCACAGAGAGGGTCTGAAAACCATGAACGCGTGATTTAATGTCAAACAAGGAAGGAGGCACAAACTATCGATGCATAACATGTTACCCTGTATATATTTGATCTGGTGTTTCCCTTGGGCTGTCACTCTTAAAGTGTTCACTGATGACATTCTTTTCTATATATATGTTTGCTTTGGTCAATATTATTTTTCACAGTGATCAAGAATCTCCAGTCTCTAAGGACAAATATTTTCAAAAGGGTAAATCAAGCAACCTTTTGGGAAATGCAGGAGATGAAATAGATGAAGTAAAGTGATGAAAAGCGAGCAAGTAAAATGTAAATTACAGGCACTAGCATACAAAATGTGGCCCGTGAACCATATAAGAGGCAAGTAGCTGAGTATAACATTATTTGTCAGAGTGGATTTATATATTTTGATGTATGTATTATACATTTTCATTTCTCACACGCTGATTTTCCGTTAAAACTCAAGACTAAGCTGCTAGCCCACTATAAGAAAAAAAAAAACATACAGTACATGAATGCAAGTGACAGCAGAGAAATGCAACCTTTGAAACAGATAGAGAGGGAAATGTATGCACCAAGGAGATAATTTATTTTTCCATCTCCACATGGAAATGAGAGAGTGAAACACAAAGAATGTAGAATAATCTATGATTTAAAAATGTATGACCCACTCACTCCTTTTCTGGTTAAAAGAGGTCCTTTTGTAGAAGTGATAACAAAGGGCCTGATAGAAGTGAGATGAAGAAAAAAGTACTGACGACAGAGAAACACAAAAGAGGCAGGAAGATGGAGAGTTATTTATGTTCTTTTAGTGAATGGCTGGATGAGTTATTGTTCATATGTCTGTCTTGATATATGGAGAAGAGCAAAGGAGTTCTATTGCTATACGATAACAGTACTATTTTTAACATGTATTTGTTCATGTCACTCTGACCTGACATGCTTTAGATAACATAGGTCAGGAATCGAAGCTGCACTGCCCACCAGGAAGTAGATAAATAATGGTGACTGATTTCTCAATGTCAAACATTTTTTATGGCACTTACTATCCTGAAAACTTAAAAACTTATAAGAAATCATCTTCTGCACTTTGTACAAACAAGAAATGAATGCAAAGCATCACGTGTAATAGAACTGGCTGCAGCTCAGCCCTGCACTGAAATCTATATAAGACCTTTCATACCCTCCTAAGCAAATACATGAAAAAAGAAATAGTCGCAAGAAGGCAATAACAGTGAGGAGAAGCACAGGCAGCTTGGTTCATGAGAAAACAGAAAATAGAAAAGTGCAATAAGCCACAATTATGAGACTCCTCTGTTGCCAGTCATAGTAAATCTAATTTATCCAGCCTGCGAACATTGTTTGTGAATGAAGAGTAGAGGTGAAAATATTGGAGGAACTCAACATGTACCTGCTGTTTAAAAATGACCATCACACTGAATCCACAACAAAGGAAGTAGCCAGGAGAAGGATACATCCCAGCAGTAGCTTTACACAATATCAAATCAATACGATATAATACATCGGGGAAAAAATGACCAGTGAAGAAAGCAACAAAAGACCACACTATCAGTAGATTTTAACATGCTGAGAGCTTGGTGTTTCCTTTACACTTTGATTGCAATCACGCCAGAAGCTGAGGGTCTCTCACCCCCACTCCCACTTTGTTTACACTCCTACACACTATTTTTGGTGTCTACGAGACAATCCACATGATGAATAAACACAATAAATCAGAGCATATGAGGCAAAAAGCTACATTTGTAGTGTTTGGGCCTCAACAATTCCAATTTCATTCAAATTCTGAACTGATTTAGCTAATAAAGACAAGCTGATGTTAATGCCACTTTGTCTAATTGTCATCCACTGTAATTAAAGCTAGAATGACAGAGTAGAATCCTCAAAGGTTCACACTATTGTGCTTTTTCATTAGTATTCATAATCACTAATTTTGAGTGAATTGCTGTATTGATTTCCCTATTGGTTCCGCAGTCTGGTCACTGAGACACACAACTGATTGAACAAATGATTCTCCGACAGCATATTTGTTTAATGATCTGAATTAAACTTCAAATTAGGTGCCAGTCATGGCAATCTCACATTAATAAATGGAATGGGAGAAGCTGGAACACAGTGGAATATTCGGTAATTAATAGTGAAATGTACTAATCTGCAGAACGGTGTATTTTCTCTCATTTTAATTCAGAATCAAAGAGTTGCAGTTTTTCATTGTGGAGCAGAAATGGCAACATCCGGTCTATTTTTCCACTGAATGAGGAGGATACAAAAGTGAATAAAAGAGGGGAAATAAAAAAGAGCTCTAACCATGGATGACACTGTGATAGGACAATTATTTTGATGTGGGCCTCATTCTCCTTGGTGCCAACATCTCACGATCGTCTGAGCCCAGAATTTCATCATTTTGTAGCAGAGCTTGTGTTGCTCAGCTTCACTTTATCTGAATACTAAAAACAGACCCACAACAGTTAAACTTTAATACATTATGACATGCAATTACACTGAAATAGCTGTAGTGGAAATAATAGATACAAAATAGTCCATACATTATTTACAGTGTTATATCACATACAGTAAAGGGTAGACAGAGATTCCTTTACCTCACCCTGAAAACATAGTGGTGATGCTTCAAAAGGCTTATGTAATGAATACATATGTATTAAATACAACTATGGAAAGATTGCAGTGATGAGGTCTTAAGACCAAATAGTGAAATTATGACACATGGACCTGATCGCTTCTGTTTATTATTGGAATTTGGGACCTCTGTTCAATAATGACAAAGGTGTCATTAGTTTACAGAGGGCATATTGCATCCATTTGATCAAGGGAATGAGGTTCTCAAAGGTCCCCAAAATGTTTAGATTTATTGTTGCATTTTTTTAACCATTACTGATAGTGATAGTATAGACAGGAAACACTGGGGAGAAGAGGTGGGTTGTGAGTCAGATTTGGACCCGGGACACTGTGATAAGCCCTGAGCCATGTGGGTGCACACGACCAGTTGAGCCACTGAAGCACCATGATGTTTGGGTTTTGAAATGAGCTGCTGCTGCCCAAACCTTGTTCCTATCACTGCCATGGATATCATACTGTAGATGCTCTGCTAAGGTGGACTACTTATGGCCCTTTTCTCTGCTGTTAAAGGCTTGCCGTGGTTCATTTCTTTGTGGCTTTCTTCATGTTTCCACTGCATGGGAGCAGGCTCTGGGAGGGATGGGAGATGACTTTAGTCCCTGCTTAGCTGTGGTTCCAAGTTGGCCAAAAAGATGAAGTAAAATCATGAAAATCACTGATTGGTGGAACTAGCATTCCAGGTATTTCAGTACATACTCTATGTGTGCCATCAAGTTGTACCACAGGGCACTGAGCCAAGCCAGCAAGAAGTCACCAAAACTGTTCCACAAACTTGTCAAGTAGGCTTGATCTAGATAAATCAACTACTGACAGCAAGTCTACACAACTATATTCTGACCTGAAAAAGTCTTAAAACTACAACTATTTTGAGCGTTATAACTTAAAGTTGTAATTTTCCTCCATTGCCAGTGTTGTCTCAGCTGCAATTGCTCTGAAGTAATGTGAAGTATGTTCACACTGTGTCACCATAACGACCACTGACTCTGATGCAGAACTATATGAGCAGTGGAAAAGCTATGCTAAGCTAAACCTAGCTGAAGAGATACTGGCAGTGGCATCTGATTGGTAACTCACTGCTGTGACATAAAAAAATACACCTGCAAATAAATCCTGACAGCTTATCTGAGGCTCAGTTATGGGGAAAGTAACTGTGTCTCTCCCTGTGGAATATCAGTATTGATAAGTGTAACAAAATATTTTTTTTAAGTCCTCAGTCCTTTTTACTAATTAATAAGACAAGAATATTTAATTTATGACAAAACATGTCCTGTTTAAATAAACTGAAGATGTGAGATTAATACATTGAAGATGACTCCCTGAACCTTGATAAATAACAAGAGCATTATTTTGATTACACTGAAGATTGACAGACAAATGGGTTTAGACAATTAATTTGTGTTGTGAGGAAGTTTTGGCTGGATTTTCCTCAGATTGCAGCCTGTTCTAATAAGTGAAAAACTTGTGCTTGTGACTGTCATTTTTACTCAAATAGGGTTGTTTTCTTACTTCCTTCTAGACTTGGAAATTATACATGGCATAATTTCAGATTCTACATGTGAACATTTGAACTCAAATAAAGCCAACTACCTGGTATCTGGCTTCCAATTAATAAATTCAGCTGAGTGGTGCCTGCATAGTTAATTTTAATAGAATAATAATGCCAAAAACATATAAGCATGTGTTCAAAAACTAAAGAGGACAGACTGACCAGATTTGGCATAGTATCCATTTAGTAAGAGCAGACTACAAGGGAATCTGATGTCTATGTGGGGATGTCTGCAAACAATAGAACCAACATTTCTCCCATGTAAGGTTTCCAACTGATTGTCCAAAATTCACTTATTGCTGGGTTAACAAACCAGGTTCCATGTCAAAACTGGGTCAAGTCTGTACCATGCCTGAATTTGGCCCCGTTTTGTTTACTTCATGTAGACCTCATGTGGTCTTTTAATTTTTGAAGATCTCATGACAACAAAAAGTGACCAACAAGTGCAAATTAAACTGCATATTCATTGCCTCATTACAAGCCTGTAGAGCTGCTTTTGCATCACTTTCATTAATCTGAGGCAAGTGCTCAATTCTTATCTTGTCAAATTGCATTTGTCTCTGCCACACTGTGTTGACAATCTACAAGTTGTTTATACAGTAGATGATTGATAGCAAGGGTACAAGCGCAACTGATAGTTTTCCACAAATGTCTTTGTCAAAACAAAGGAGTCAGAGGATGCACAAAGTTGCACAAAAGAAGCTTAGAACAGCAAGAAAACATTGGGGAAAAAAAGGTGTGATTTAAGGCCACCGTTGAAGAAAAAACACATCATACAGCTTCTTATGTATCACATCACTGTTGCTGCTTCGGCTGCAGATTTGTCTTGGTGCACAGAACTGTAGCCTATTATTGAATTACAATTTGAACTGAAACACAAACACATGCTTGAAACACTGGCAGCATTTTTAACAGATGTCCTGTTGCCTAATGTGACGTAACTTCACTCGAGGCTTTTGTGCCAAAACTGACAAGAAGCACTAGACGGCACTTAAACCTCTGTCTCCCAGGTGAACTGTTGTGCTTATGCAAATAGGCCACACAATACAACTCAATATAGCATGTGGCTTAAAATAAAAACAGTGAAATACGTTCTTGAGCCTGAGATGATTTATGTTTTCTCCTGGGTCTTCCATATACGATTTCTCTTCAGCTGTGTAAAACTAAGCCGAAACAAAAATATAAATATGTCGAGCAATATTCCAGCTTGAAAGCAAAGATCAGAGAGCAGATGAAAACACTGACAAAAAAAACCCAGTGGAACCTAGGACTAGTTACACCATTATGTGGCAAGTAAAATGATGTTTCCTGACAATAGACAGTGCTTTGATTCATCCTGTTTGATCGATAATCTTTTTAGAATTATCTAGTTAGTCAACGTATCACTGTCAGGTAAGACTTTAAGTTAGATCATTACCATTTCATGAGGTGACTTCTCACCCTCCCACCCCACCCATCGTAAGGCTGTGGGTATAAGTTTTCTTATCTTTTGAACTTTTCACTCTGCAAAATCTTTATGCATTTTCATGAAACATTTACAGCTCAGAGTTCTAATGCATAATGCTCAAATTAGGAGTGATATACCCGCGGCTTCTAGACTTTCACAGAATTTGGCCACTTGAGATTTATTCTTTAACTTGTGATGCTTTATACATCTGGACAGATAAGATGCTCTACTGGTTTCTCATTCTCATGCACAAAAATGAAGAAGAATAAGAAAAAAGTTGCAGCTGTGGGTTTAAAACTTCTATATCATTATTCTGTAAGACATGTATTTCTGTTTGATAATTCTTTTTGAGTTGAGGCTCCTGTTTTGACGTGAGGACCACAGAGACAAGCTGTAGAGGCTGGGTGAGGTATCCCCAAGGCTAGAATTCAGCAGATTTTAGCACAAACACCGACCACTGAATGCCAACATGTTGGTGAGAGCAAGTCCTTGAGAAGTGTAAAATGACCTGAGAAGTATTATGAATGCAGCCTGAAAACATGATAAGTGCTTAGCTTGTGGTGCAGTGGTAAAAACTGCTAAGCTCCGAGCTTGTGCTAAGGACATTTCAAAATTGTATGCTTTGGCAAATTTGTTTAACAAGTTTACAAGTCTGTCCCGCTGGAGCGAAGGTAGGTAGTTAGACTTTCTAAAAAGCAGGAGCCTGGACTGCATGCAGTCAATAAACTGCAGATACGAAGGTCATAGAGGGACAGCCTATCATCATATAACACTCTGTAGTCTGCAGAAGCCTAAGTAAGCATGTAGTGTGTTTATTATTCAGCAGTGTATGGGACCTGCTGCTGTGGACTGCTGATGAGCAGCTGTTGAAAGAGGACCATTGTTCTCAAGGGAATCAATAGGATACCTATCAAAAGGTGTGCTATCTGTAATATGAAGCAGGTTAGTTCAAATGAGATAACAAGAATTAAAATGGATGAAACAGAATAAAAGGAGGGAAGGAAGCGACGAGACAGATTGAGCTAACTCTGATAAACCCAGGCGAACATCTGCTGGTACTTAATCAAGCTGATCTCTAGACCCACACCGTATCCACACTGTCTTTCCTTTATTTATCCAAAGAAGTGCTTCACTAAGCAGTCACTTTCATTTTGTAACCTTTCCTTTTCATTCCACCATAGCACTGTTTCAGATTCATGTAGAAAATACATTACAAGATGGAAACTGCCTCACTGGTGGACACTGAGCAGCTCCAATGGAGCAATTAGAGGCTATAGGTGGCAGCTCAAGGGCACCTTCACTGTAGAGGGAAGAATGGAAATATTCTTCACACTACCTCTGAGGATGTGTTGGATTTTTATCCTCCAGTCAAAACCAGTGTGCAACGATATGATGTTTTTCACAGGAGGTGGCTGTTTATGTTTTTGTTGGATACCACACTTATAGTGCACTGATTTTTTTGTCAGTCGTCATCCTTATTATCAGAAGCATGAATAGTAAGAATAAGAAAACCGGTGAAATGCATCCGCAGCCTGGTCTGAGTCTTTTAACAAGAAATAAGAAACAGAAAGAGAGACACACTGTTTATTGCAGTCGTTCATATACTGTATATCCAATCATAACATATTCCATTTTCTACTTCACAAAGGTGGCAACGAGAAGCCTTTACAGTCCTTTACAAGTGTAGTATATGCTAGTTATTATGTGAAAAACACAACAAATATTGCTGTTTATTGGCAGAATTTGACAGTCAAATCACAAATGTATTTTTATTTCTTTAATGTCTGAATCAAGACAAGAAAAGTCTGCAAATTAGTGCCTCACTGGCTAGTATTGGGGACTGGTTTAAACATTGTTGAATACATGATAGTGCTGTCATATACATGAATGGTTTGCAATTTTTTTTAATTTATTCATTTATTTTATGGTTACTGATTTGTCTAAGTTCACTAGAGCATAATGACAAATGGCAGTTCAGCTTTTGTTTATCACAATTCTTATGAGTAGCAATCACGCATGAAACACACATCAGTGCCTGATTCATGAAGAGGATGAAACATGAAAATAGAAATGTACTGCAAGAATGGAGTATTATACATATAGAGACTCAAAATTTCACAAATCCTATTTTCAAGGGAGCTCATGTCTTATTATAAGAAGCCAAGCTCCCTCAGGCTGCCCTGCAGTTCACAACCTGGTCACAAACAAGCATTTTGAACCTTAAGGCTATTACAAATGAGTCAATTTGAGAGGGGAAAAAAAGAAAATAGTTGCAAAGGTTACTGTATGCATTCTGTCTGGAGAAAATGTGATTGTCTATACACAGGCATGGACCAATATATCTACAGCTGAACCCGTGTCAGAGTTCATAGATGCCACCAGAGACATGAGTTCCAAAAATGGCACAGCATGGGCACACTCCCAAGCAGATCACAGGCTCAGATAAGCAGACCACCTTAACTTTACTCATAATTGTCAGTCCACTTAAAGACACCCTCCGTGTTAGGAGGCTGTGGTTTGCGACTGTATTCCTCACCTCCTTGGGATCTAAAATGAGAAGAATCAAAGTCTGAAATCTCCTCTTTGCCTTGAAATACTGCACAGGGCATGCACGCAGCACACTGAGCTTTAACTCTAGCTTACTGTAGTAAAGCAGGTGGGTTAGAAGGACTTTTGTGTGGCATTCACTGTCAGCTAAACTGAAGCTGCCTTGAGGATAACAACAGCACACTGAGTAAACTACACATGAATTCTGATGAATGATGGTTTTTGGTCCTAAATGTCAATACATTTCCTGAGTTGCCCTGATGTGTCTGTTAGAAGTTCAGGAGGTTCAGGATTTGTAAAGCCCTCACAATCTAATTTGCATGGGTACAGGCAAAGGGCAGATGCCAGGGGTAAGTCAGCACAAAACTCCTACAGTGTGAGTGCACCATGATGTCTCACAGTGCAGGAGAATGCTGCATGTTTGTGTGTTTTTGTGTTTGTGTGAAAATTTGCATGAATAATATTTCTATTACCACCGTTTTGAGCAGAATGTTTTCATTCAAATATATTAACCAGTGGTGGGCAGAGTAACTATGCACAATACTCAAGTTAAAGTACTGTTACTGTATAATTTTAATGACTTGAGAATATGTAGAAATTGTCATAAACATTAGTACTTGAGTAAAAGTAAGGGAGTACCTCTTAAAACAACTACTCAAATAGTGAGTAACTTCATTACATGGAATTTATTACAGCCTCATGTATTGTGTTCAAACAGGGATTTTGGCAGTTCTTATTCATTTCTTTCATTATTTTGATCATTTTGTTTCTTATTTCATTGATTTTTTTTAGCCTTTTTATTTTTTTTTTAACTTGCTTGATTTTTGTTTACCACTGTTGTTACTTTCTTCACTTTTAATCATTTTGTTGCTTGTTTTGTTCATTTTTGTTTCGTTTGGCTATATTCTTAGAAGCCAGAAGTAAATTTATTTGAAAAAATACTCAAGTACTTGAGTGCTCCCCACCTCTGAGTTTAACCAAAGTAAATCAATACACATATTTTCAAAAACCTGAACAAGAAAATGCCAACTTATTTCAAAAATATAATTTGAATTTTGGCATTGTCTATTTATACATGAACATTTTTATTTTTTTCTTGGGTGTGTGTAGAGGTGGTATAATCTACTTGCACTTGCATGTGTGCACTATTATTTATTCTCAAAGCTGCATGCTGCTATTACAAAGAAATATCCCCAGTGTGAGATAAATAAAGTCTTATCTAATCTAATATAGTGAACTAAATTTAAGTAGCAGCAGTTGACAAGAGCCAAGTGCTTCTAGGATCACATAATACAAATCCAGAAAGAATAAATAAAAAGAGATAATGATTTCATGCAGATTGTACTAGAAGACAGTCATCTTTTATACATAGACAAAATGGTTTGTCATAATATGAGGTTCTTTAGTCTCCTACCAAGTACCTACCGAAATCACCTTTTTGCAGTAGTGATAAAGGAGAGAGGTCACTGTCACCATAGCCTACTTTTGGAAATCAGCCCACTGTAATTTCCTTTTTATATCACTGCTAAAATTACCCTACAACATTCTTTTCCTCCAGGTATCCTCCTTTTCCATCCTGGTTGTCCTGCTCAGCCATTATGTCTCCATAATGTGCTGCTGGGAGATTGTGATGCAACCGAATCACTCACTCATGAAACAGCATTTTGAGAGTAATCTTGTGTAGCCACATCTCTGTCTTGAGCTTACGCAGCTCTGGAAAAAAATTGACAGAAAATGTTGAATAACAGTGAGCCCCAGGCAGCATTTTGATTGGTTCTCGGTTTAAAAACATGTCCTGGATACAGTACCTCTGCTTTGTTTTCCATTGCTATTTAAACTATGTTAATGATGAAATGGATGAAAATATAAGGACAAGTTTACCCAGAGGCAGCAGGGGAATATTAAACCTGTTCAACAGCCTGTGGTCTATTGCATGTTTTTTCATGCTCTTCAACCTAAAATGCTGATGATTTTTGTATTTTTAATACATTGGGGTCTATGTGAGGATTTTATAAGTTATCAAACATGGAACTTTGTAATTGTAGCTGGAAGGTTAAGACTACAACGTGGACATTTACACAATTATGCCTTTAATTGCTGGTGTCTTCCTTACTTCAAACCAAATTGACAGAGATGTATTTTACTTAAGTCTTTTGGTCATATGTATTTACACTTCACTTTTACATGCATTAATGTCCTGTGAATGTAACATGTTCAAATACCCTGATTAAGAATGTTTGAACAGCAATACAGTAATGCATCTGACTGATATCAAATTAACAATTTATTCCAGCAAATAACACAGTGCCTTAATATGTTGTTGGATACCACAATGCTGCAAAGCTGCTATTATTTCACTACCTACAGTATGTGTGTGTCCATTTTTGTCAACCTGCTTGTGTGACATCATCTTGTGTGTGTGACTGTTTTGCCAAACATCTGCTGGAGGCAGCAGCCCATTTTTCGTCAGCCACAACACCTCAGGGATATCAAGTTCTCCACAACAACCACTGCAGCACATACTTTATTAACTCTGAAAATACTTTTTTCTTAAGCCACTCCCTTCACAACACATCCATGTGACCCCAGACACACACCCCATGTTGTTTTAATTGCCAGGTTTTCTAATGCAAATGCTGTCAAAGATGGCAATGTCAGTCACCAGAATACACCTGGGATTCTTTACTAATCTCTCATCTTTGCACATGTAATTACACACTTGAACAAAGCATACACTCATATACTCATCGTAAGTGATATTGGGATCTTTTGTTGAAGTTGTAGCCAATTAAGTTCATACGATTTAACTAGAAGTGTTATATACACTGTACTCAATGCCTGTAATTTATCACAGTTCCATTGTAATTTAATAATCCAAAATCTTTACATATGTATAATTGGCCAAAGAGACCTCTGCATTTTACATCATCGTGGATTCAAACACTTGAAATGCTACGGCAGTTTGATTTTACTCCCTTCAGGAAGTATAAAAGGTTTTAGCTGCATGTACTGATAGTAAAACAATGTGTAAGTCCTCACACACAGCTTCATTCTGGCCATTTAAAATGACACTTGGCAGGTTTCAAACGCCAACAAGATGTGGAGGGCATGTGGGCGACAACACCCCCCCCCATTCTGGGATGTTCTGCCTGTGGTTTGGTGTCAGGGGGGGAAAACATGAAATATGAGTGTGGACGTGTGTGTGCGTATGTGTGTGTCTTTCAGAACACTTCTGCTGCCAGGTTTCTGCTGTGCCAATCTGTAGCAGCCATGGAGCATCCTGGACTTGCCTGGCCATCAATCAGTCACCTGCCATGGCAGAGTGCTTACAGACACACAAGCATACAGACAGGCACAAACACAAACACAGCACTGACAAAAAAGCAAGGCCACCCGCATCGTTATTAAAAGGCTACAGCTGTTGCAGACGTGTGCACAGAGCAAAAGAGAGTTTTTCTACCAAAGATTCAACACAAACAATAGGTCGTGCTGGTTTGTCATTTTTACAGCTTCTCTGCTTTCTCCCCTTATAACAAACTGGAGGCTTAAATTCACAGCTTTTCCACTTCACAGATTATAAATATTAGATTTGGGCAATGTTAAAACTATATTCTCACTGGTTGGAGCCTTTGTGCATTCCCAAGCTAAATTTATTGAATACTTTAACGTGCTTGTCTCTATATCTGTTTTCCCAAGTGATACAGGGTTGATTTATGGCAAATAGTATGTAATGCAACATTTATGCTACTAATAGTTCCCATAAATATGACCAGACTTGAAAAACTGCTCTCTGGGAGTCTTCAGAGCTGCTTTTTTTAAATTTGAGGGGGCCAATTGATTTAGAGCTTTAAAGTTAAATGTTTTATGTTCAAAACTCATTCTTTTGAGGATGCAAAGGCAAACAAGGCAGTTGTGTTAACAAGTCAGGGTAGGCTGTACCACTTGAGGGTAAAATGGAACTGTAGGTGGTTGCAAAGATCAAACATAGTGGGGTTAAAGTCCTGGGTGGAAAATGTAGGAAATGCATTATTTTGCTTTTAGTTGTTTCCAGAGTGCCAGTGAAAAAGGACAGGTTACTGACGGGGACCCCTGAGGGTCTTTAAATGTGGTGTTCATCCTGCAGAGGTGTTTTATAATGAGCCAGGAGTATAGTTGGTAAATTATTGAGCAATGAAAGTCACAGCATATGCAGAGAGAAAGTCAGTTGAAAAGGATGCATGTTAAATGTCCTAATATCTCTCTGAACCATGTTGATGCACATACTATGCATGCAATCCCGAAAACTGCACTGTAAACGTGATATATCAGGGGAATTGTTTCCCATTCTACGGAAATGATTTACTCGAGTTAACACCTTGGCTGCTTACACGTGATATTTCACAAGATGTGTAATCAAATGAATGTCTTAAATATCATGCACAAGCCATGAGACAGGATTCATAAATATTGTGACACCATCAAGGAGATTGCTCATCTATAATGCATGGTTGTGTCTGCTCCACATCCTACTGGGCACTGTACTCATATTTGACATACATTAGATCAATAGAAAGTCATTACTGCATATAATATGCAATTTTAAAGTGGGTATGTATTTGTTGCAGGAAATTTCCTGTAGGTGAGTATGCTTTCAATGCTTTGGTTCAAGACAGAAAAAAGTCAACAATACATGAGTCACTGAGTTTGCCATATCAATATTTAACTGAAACTGTTACTATTCCGTTGCTTATCCCAAGGACAGTTGCTCCTTGAAGTTACAGTAAGTACACAAGGGACAATACATGACGTGGCATTTAAAATGCTTGGTAATAAAATAAAAGTTTTCTTTATCTACACTTTATTTAATTAAAGCAAGTATAGCTCTGGAAATAATTATTAGATCATTTCTGATCTGTATATATAAATTCAAAAACAATAGGGCTTCAATCTGTTCTTTTGCCATTTTGTTCCTATCATTAACTCAAATATACTTTTTTTAAGTGTAGAACATTAATGCATCTTTGCTGCTTTTTTGCTCCATATTTGTACTCAAGGAGACCAGTAATGAAGCTTTTTAACTGATGTGCTGTTCTGAAAATTTGTGAAACTCAAAGTATGGCAGGGGTTTCTGCTGGGTTCTAAAACAAAATAAAAAAAAACAACTATGGTACACCATCATTCTATGACTGTGCCTATAGGTGTAGCTGACGGTAGTATATGCCGAAGCTCTTTTACAATATGGCACTAATTATTAGTACTTTGACAATTAAAAAAAAAACTGCAGCAAATGGCTGAATATAAGAGAAATAAGCTAAAGTGTTATTATGGTGTGGAAAAATATTCATTATTCTGAACCCTGTGAATCTTTTTCATATTTGTACTACTGTGAGAACCTTTTGAAATTCAACTTGCACTTGAGCATGCAGGAAATTAATAAGTGAATATATTATTGTCTTCTAAGCTTACACAGAACACCCTTGGATTTTGACATACACTTCTGGGTGGTGTGATCATTTCACATAATATCCTGTTCAAGCTGACACTCAGTTCAATTATGATGATCCTGATGATGTAATGAAAATGTACAAGTTCAGAGCTAGTAGTATTGGAATATTCCATATCATTATAATAGTTTAGAATTAATTTTGAGTCTACAATAAATATATAACATGATAATGACCACTGACAATGTTGTTTTCTGTCTAATTTATGCTTTTTTTAGAATCAAAGTATTATAGATATGGGGGTAGCGTTTGTGAGAAAGAAGGCAGTGTATGGAATTCAAATGGAAAACTTTTTCAGCTGCAGATTTTACCACATACAAACATGTAGTGTCACCACAATGTGGTGCATGTGGCTCTATGGGACTGTGTTACATACAGTGGATCTCAAATGCCTACACAGCGCTGTTCAAATGCCAGGTTTTTGTGAGGTAAAAAGGTGACACCAAGATAAATAAATTCACAACTTTTTCCACCTTT
>JAQQAE010005580.1:0-17478 GCA_029823295.1 Pseudamia nigra | reverse complement strand
GGGGTGCTGGAGCCTATCCCGGCTGACTTGAGTGAAGGCAGTTTTTGAATTATCTTTGTGATAAAATAACAAAAAATGCTCCTCATTAAAGTAATTTGTTTGAGTTTCCTTTTGAATTCAACCAGCAAACCATTCAACCAGCAAAAATTCCATTTAGAAACAACTGACTGGCAGAGCTAAAGCAGAGCTAAAACAAGCATTTAGTTGTGAACTCTTAAATGAGTCAACATTTATTTGGATAAATTGAATTATTTTCTGGTTTCCTTTCCCCTGTGAACTAAACATCTTCGGGTTGTGGATAAAGCAAGACATTTGAGGATGTCAACTCGGGCTTTTGGAAACAAACACAATTTCATTAGTAAATAGAGGAATTAATTTACAGACTGATCAGGAATAATAGTTAGTTGCATTTCTAGTCCAAAGATTTGGATTCTTTGCAGAGTTTAAAACAGGTAATCAGCTTCTGACATGCTCACCAATACATGTTTTGATAGAGTAACGGATTAGTCAATCGATGCATTGTGTTAATTACTTAACAACTGACAACCATTCTGACTCCAGGCTCACATATGTTAATGATTTTGTTCCCTTTGTCTGTCTCATCTACAATAAAAAGCCAAAAACTTACAGTATTGAAGTGCTGCTGTTTCAAAACGAGAATTACAACAACAGTCCTACGATATGATCAAAGACCGTGGACAAATAATTGGTTCCAGTGGCTTTTCTGAATCTAACTCAATAAATCATCCAGCCCACTACGGGAGCCTTCTGTCTCCTGGGAAAAGACACAAACCTTCTGAATGACCTGCGACCACATAGTCACTGTTAAAAGCTCATCCAGGACCCTAAATTAACAAAAGACATTCAGTTTTAATTTCAGGTATGAGGCTCTGTTATCTGAACAACTTTAAATTGGCTGTATAATGTGTAATCAAAATTCTAATCGTCCTCCAGCTGAGTATGATGCAACCAGATGCAACACAACAGCACAAACAAAAGAACATACACTACACACCACACAGCAGTGACAGACAGTGTAAACAACAATGACATAATTACTTTATAATTATAATGTAGAAGTACTCATGAAAATAAATACTTGAGAGTAAAGCGGAATCTAGTAAAACTGTTCCAAGTAAATACAGCCTAATGTTTTTTTATTTAGCTTATTTTCTGACTTTATTGATGTTTGCTAATTCTGTTAATATTTTATTGACCGTGTTGGATATTTTATCTAGTTTTGTTGCCATCTTTTTTATATTTTCCTTTTTAGGATTTCACAGAATTTTTCCAAATTTTGTTCATTTAAAAAAAAAAAAAAAAAATTGTATAGACTTTCTTGTTTTTGCTCATTTTGTTGACATTCTGTTCATATTTTATTCATCTTCTTGCTACACTTAACTTATTTTCTTAGTATTCTCTGTGATAAAGTGTGGATGTGTAACAATGATTCCTACTCACTGGAAGTGTATAGCCAAATGCGAGTAAAAATTCACTTCCTCCACCTCAAATATAAGAGTAAGGGTAAAAAGTATTCTCCAAAACAACTACTCTCAGAAGTACACAAAAATTCAAGTAAGTGTACTTGAGTTTGACTTGACTAGCATCCTGACTCTGCCTAAAGTCAGTCAAGATGCTAAGAATGACCCTCTGAGTAAAAAACCTGCAAGGATGTTTTAACCGGACACAGCAAGTTAGATCAGACTTTCTCACGAGAAGTGATGAGGTTAGTCCAGAGGTTGTTAGTGACGAGGTTGCTCCTCTCTGCCCTTTCCCACACAGGATGTGAAGGATTACCCCGACACTCCACTGTCCCCAGCAGTGTGTATGTGTGTTTCACAAAGAGAGGCGGAGGGTGGAGGGGAAAGCAATCACAAGCATGTAGATCCTAATAACATTGATAATTTGGTCAACACAGCTGAGGCAATAGGCTCCCTCCTACCACCATCCCCCTTCATCCTCCTCAGGCACACAAACGTCACCTCAACTACATGTGATATGCCACACCAAAATGGGTACAAGAAAGTTCTACACTGCAGCATTAGTGTTTTGCACCGGTGTCACATACACAGACTGATGCGACAAACACAAAAAACCCTGCAGCTTTATCTAGAAATGCGTGTAACCACAGACACAAAATCCACCTTTGCATCTGTTTAAAGAATACAGCACCCAGTCAGCTGACACCAAACCTGCAGCTCAAAACAGAAGATGCAAGTCAGCAGGCAAGGACAGGACAGGGATGGATGACAACACAAGATGGCTTACCTCAGAGGAAAAAAAAAACAATATCGAGCCATGAAACTGCATCACACAACTCTGCTGAGCCTCATGGGACCATCTTCACTGCTGATATCAACGCTGAGCTGAAACACTCGAGTCGCTCAGCGTTTCCCAGGCCAGAGCAATTCCTGCCTCTGTGCTTCCACGAGTGAATGGGGAGGGAGACGCAGCCAGAGAGTGACAGGGAGGGAGGATGGATGGGAGGAGGAGGTGCAAGAGGAGAGCCCTGACTAATGAAGTGGCTACACTTTGCAAAGCCCTGAACACCCCCTTATCCCCCCCCTCCCAACAATCCTGTCACGGTGGGACCCTCTCACAAAGCCTCTATTGTTTTGTTGGCCTGCCACCCTCCCACCATACACACACTCCTCCTCCTCATCATCATCATCATCATCTCCCAGCCAGCAAGCAAACCAGGAACTCCCCAGCTGGATGGAATAAGACAGGATAGAAGTGGTGGCGTAGAGGGGGTTACGTCGACTTCCTTTACATTCCCCACCTCCCCCTCAAACCTCCACAGCTCTCCTCCAAACTCCAAAAACAGCACTCAGCATAAAGTTTAGGGTGGGACACAGGAAAACAATAAGGCGGGCCTCTCACTGTGCAGTGTTTTCATAGTTTGTTGTTGAGCAGAAGATGAGAAAAGGTGCATCTGTGTCAGTGTGAAAAGTATTCTTACAAAACTGCCCTGAGAAAGCAACGTCCTAGCCAGCAAAAAAAGAAGAAAAAAAATGATGTCATTGTGTGCAATCAGAGGAACAGATGTTTGTTGTCCACAGCTGCTTCAAACATCTTTGCTCTAATGACAATAAGACCCTTTGACTAAGAACAGTCTTAACAAGGCCAAAGCTTGAAATTAATTTCAAGTTCATTTTGTTTCCTTCACTCTTAGATTAGATTGCCTTTATTGTCACACTGCAGAGCATATACAACGAAACTACAGTTGCTTAATCTTGCAAGGTCAGAAAACACAGCCATCAACAACATACATAAGCACCACACACACACAATTTAAATAATAAATGGCTGAAAAAAAAACATGCACGCTCATTGATGGTTCATCAAATCACTGGAATAAGGACATGAAATTGCACAGTGCCCTGAAATTCCTGATTTGATACAGATTTCTGAAATCATCACAAACTGTGTTTCCAAAAAATGTAAGGAGAACTTTAACATCCATAGTGTGTATATAAAGATGAACAATCCCTTCATTACCCAAAGGTTTCTGGGTGGCTGTTTGGAAGCTGAAACAAGGAGCCCGTGGGTGTCACCATACTGGCACCTCTGCCCATCACTCTGATCCAAAAATGAACTTAGATGTCCAGTATAAGTGGAGCTGAGGAGGATTAAATGAAAAATGATTAAATGTGAAGATCTCTGGCTTAGACACACCTGTCAAAGAAGCGCCCACACCCCTTAATTATGCACTAGTATCAGGGTCTGATTCATCTGAACAGGCAAATTCTACAAACATTTTAACAAACTGTGCAGTGTTTACAGTGAGGGAAATAAATCAAGGAGACCCTCTTTGTGCCAGGCTGTAAATATGTTTAGTTGTGCTGTAAGTTGATCATTTAACATGGGATTCTAGGGGGATCGACTCAGTTTTGGAGCCAGCCCCCAGTGGACACTGAAAGCAGTACAGTTTGGCACACTTCTATATTTAAACTTATGGCTCAGCTGTGGAGGGAGCACATCATGTGCATTTAGCAGTGTAATGTTTCCTGCAGGTGGTGCTGTAGGCTACATTAACTATGGTTCAATAACATAACAGAAAAAGTAGATCATCCTGTTTTATGCACCGATTTTTTCATGGATGACACAGGAATAATATCCTAGGAATATTTTAGTTTCTTTGTCAGTCCAAGCCTGATCTACCAGTCTTGTTTTACACTTTTACAGGCTGATCAGTCATATTATATTGTTCTCCATGCTAGCATTGATTCAAACGAGGTGTTAATATTTTCATTACATGTGCATTTACTCCCCAAGATAACCTCTACCAACCCAAAACAAAAAAAAGACTTGTGACAAAATTTAGAATGTTCTTACATATTTTACCATTTCCATAAACATTTTGTAATGAGAAATTTCAAAATGTGCATTAACTAGATTTCATGGAAAAAACACACCCATTCGTGTTGAAGACATTGCAAAGCTTGATTTGGTGCATCTAGGCCAAGTCTGAGATGACTTAAGCTTTGTTTTAGAAAAGCTACAGCTATAATAAGCAGAAACTGTGACAGAAAGACGACATTTCAGATTTTAGAGAAGAATGGCTCTGCTTCTTCCCAGAACACAGACTTTCATCAAGGGTCACACACAACAACATAGCACAAAGGGCAAATCTTTGGCTCCAGACTCCAGTTGTGTGCATCTGGGGCCCCAGCAGAGCCTGAGAGCGTGACTCCCTGCAGCGACCAAAGGCACCCACACACTGTCAAATGTCAAGCACAGAGGAGGCTGAAAGAACTGAAGCCAAAAAGAGGCAGCAGAGACAAAACATGCTCTATGGCGGTGCTGAACTTGGGAGTGGCCGTTGAAAGGCCATGGGTCGACACGATGACACTGGGCACTACCACACACATTCTCTAACGGTCACTGAGGGGAAAATTGCCGGACAATACAGGTTCTCTTCTGTCATCCATGTGTAGTCTGACGTTTCCCTCATCACTTCCCAGCTTCTGTCAGCAAACAGCATTTCACATCCTGAAAATCTGGCAGTTTTTGAGATTACGTTCTGAGATTTCCTTGGGCAAAATATGCAGCTGAGCTTCTTTGTGGATCATCTTACTTTGAACTTTTGTCATGCTTGTAAATGCAAACAAGCTGCACTTCATCTGAACAATATTATTTCTGGCATTTCTGCTACAGCCTTGTTCAAAGAGAAGCGTGGGAATTTACAGTTTTCTAAGAATCTCATTTCTCCACTGTGTTTGTTCACATTTATTTCTTACCATAGGTTTAAAAAGGTTTAGCTGTTGTTTCGGTGCACATTTCAAGGTGCATTGAGTAAGGATCAAGTAGGTAAATGAAGCACAAAATCCCAGTGTACAAAAGACCCTGGTCAGGTTGGTGTTACCAAACCTGTATTTCTTGTTGTGACTCAACCAATACCCTTGTGCCAAGTTTTATCGCTTTAGGAAATCTACTATTTTAGTCCTCATTGATGCATTGAACCAGCCTTCAGGTAATAAAAACAACAAAAAGCTATTAAATGACTCTAAACACTAGATGTTTTACACCATTACATCATTAGTATCAAGTTAAACAAACTGCCACAGTTAATTCAACTAACTTGCCCCACTGAGCGTCTCATTTTCTCCTTTTAGTACTTGACAAACAGTTTCCTGCAAGGAAAAAGTGCTGAATAAATTAGTGGACCTGCTTCTGTTTGTGTACAAATGAGGGGTGAATAGAGTTGAGTCTAATAAAAGAAAGGGATCTAGTCTGAGCTTCTGTTTGTCCCAAGCAAAACATACTGTAGATGTGTGTTTGTGTGCGTTTTGCTGAAGGTGGGGGTGAGACATCTGTCTGCATGTTCCTCTCGTAGGTCTCCTCTCCATCTCGTCGCTGCTGCTAATCGTTTAAGAGGATCAGGGCTATTCCAGACAGCAGAGCGCATCCACCTCGCCAACACGCCGTCATCACAACACACGCAGCACGTGGCGTGAGCATGCAGCCAGCGGTGCTCTGATGGTACATGCAAGCACCCATGCATAAGTGCAAAAAAAACATTTTTTTTTAATGAGAATGCATTATATAATGAGTTAAAAGTAGAATATTCAGGAGGTGATGCCCTTTTGATTTTCCACTATATGACTTTGAACGTCAAACAGGGATTTAAAAACACCTAAGCAGGACAGGATCCAGTGGACCATCAGGTAGGCGTTTGTGGAGCTTTTCACAAAAATGTTTCACCATTTAATTCCCTTTATTATAATTACAGCCTTTTCAACATTATCACTGTATTTCTTTAAGTACTCAATACTTTTAGTTGTCCATGTACAGCTCTTCATAAACATGGATACTAAAGCTGGGTGATAAATTGATCGCTATGCTCCGAAAAAGGCAGGTACTGGTTTCACAATCCCATGTCCACGTCTGGAGACCTGGGGTGTCAACACAATAGCTTGAAAATGGATGGAATGCTTGTTTCGAGAAAGGGTGCAATTACTCAAAAGTATCTGTAGCAATTTACCTGAAACTTTCCATAGTTATTAACATAAATCCAACTTCTGGAAGAGGGGGCACTGGTATAACAAAATTTGCACCACCAGCCTTCTTCTAGGTGACTTTAGAGTCTCCACATGCCTGCTAGTGAACTCTAGAGGGGAGATGGTAAGAGCTTTTTTTCCCCCTCTTCGTCATTCCAATATAAAGCTTTGATTGGTGGAGAACTTGTCCAGCAGTTACGGTTTGCACTAATTCTTCCATCACAGCAGTCGAAACTTTTACTTGTTCAGAGTCATCATGGGTATGTTGGTGTTCTCCAACATGAGTCTCCTTGTTGGGTCTCTCAGTTTGTGAGGACGGCCTGCTCTAGGCATATTTATGCACGTATCATATTCCTCCAATTTTTTAAAGATGGCTTTAACTGAACTCAGTGGTATATTTAGTGACATAGAAAGTATTTTGTATCTACCACAGGGCTTATACTTTCCAATAACCTTATCATGGAGCTGCTTGTAATGTTGATCCATCTTCATAATGTAATTGAAGCCAAGAATACTGATTCACCAGTGACTAGACCCTTTGGACACAGGTGTCAATACTAGTATCACTTAAGACAGTCAGTGCATCAGATGATCTGCCTTTATAAACTGTCAGACGACCAGCATCATTTGTCTGAACCTCTGTCCATTTTGGTGCGTCATGTTAAAGGGTATGAATACTTATGCAATCACTTTTTTCCATCATATATTCTTTATTAATTGACATTACTTTGTAGAAATCTGTTTTCACTTTGACATTAAAGCGTTTTTTGTAAATTTTTGTCAAAAAAGCCAAATTATATTGACAGCGATTCAGTTTATACCACAATAAATGGTGAAAACATCTAAGGGGTATGAATACTTTTGCAAGCATTGTATTGCAATTAGTATTTTTCCTGTTTGTGTAATGATAAGTTGGACTTAATTTGTTGGATTTCATTTTGACAAATCAAATGCAGCTCTTGTCATGTCATTTTTATCTTCAAATCATTGTCGTCTTCCTGCATCTTTTAAGGCATATAAATATCAATTCCAACTCCCGTGAAAATGCTTTTATTGAGAGAATATTTTTGGCTGCATCACCCTCTGTTCATTCCCCATACCCGTGGTGTGAAGTGGCTTCAGGCCAGAACACAGTGCCAGCGAACCTCCTGCGCCATTCCCCTTGCTTACAGTCCAAAAAGGCTCAACTGGACCCAAGTTCCCCCCAGAGAATACCAACCCGTCCTCTATTAAAGTCCTTCCTGCTGAGCCCTTTGTGTCTGGACTTAATTACTGTGTTGGAGGAGCATTTCATTTAGAGCCTGGCCTCCCTCTTTCATTGCAGATGGGGCCAGGCTACACTGTGTTCAGAGGGAAACACATTCAGTGGGGGAGAATGAAAAAGGTAAATACACACATGTCAACAGTCTGCTGACAAAGTGTCCCTCACATCTTTGATAAAACTTTAGCTTCAAAAGCAGTTTGCTTCCCCTCGGGACCTGTACAAGCTTGCATATCATTGTTTGCAATGAAAAAAAAAAAAAAAAAAGACTACCTCTCTTTCAAGTCGGATTTAAAACATTTCTTAGGCTTCATCCTCTCGTCCTTAATGGAGCAGTGTTCACTCTGAGGTGAGACATTGTGAGTAAAGCCCATCTTAAGGGCTTGAATGAGTGGGAGCCACCTGTCAATCCTATTTTGATTTATTGATGCTAATCCACCACTCACTACACGCCACCAGGTCAGTTCCAGGCTCATGAAGCCCCTCAGTGCTGGATCAGCCTTCCTGCCCTGCCTCACATAACTTTGTCCAGCCAGTGCAAGCTGATTCCAGGTCAGTAGAAATGTTCCTGGGTTTGCAGCTCATCACTTCCTGCACCTGAACTGACACAAACTTCATCTTTGGAGTCAAAGTTTTGTACAAACATAAAATAGAATCAGATACATATCTGCTGAAAACATCTTGGGTCCACAGCTGACAGCAAATGTTTTCTTGCAAACAGCATTGTATTGAGAAATAAATATGATATTGCATTTTCAGGGCTGATTTTCTGACGGAAAAAGGTGTCAGGAATAGACCTGTCACAATGTTCAATTAATTGACTCAAACGATCAAGGAAAATATCATGATAATTTTCATGACAACAATATATCACCTCAAGGAAGATGTGCTTAATTATTTGAGAAAAAAAAAAAAACTACACTGAGAGTGTGTTATTGGTTGTGCTGAAGCTTCCTCTCCTCTGCTGTGTCTATGATTGACAGGGTGAAGTGACAAAAACAAAGCCAAAATAATTCAACATGTGATGTGGAGTTTGGCTTTGAAACCAGCTCAATTTGTTGAAATTAATAAAAACGACAATGCTTTAATATTGTTAATATTTCTAGGGCAATACATAGAGTAACAAAAAAAGTTATTGTGACAGGCCTAGTGAGGAATAGTGGTTAGTTGCTCAGGTCCTGAGAACGGGGTTTACTGTAGCATGAATATGACTGGTTGCACCTCATGATATTTTAAAATTCTGAATTTTACAGCTCACACAGGTGGGATGAATACATTCAATCTGGACGCTGGTTATCACTTGTGATGTCACAAATCACAAAAATTCAGAATGGCTTGTATTTCCTGGTGTTCATTTACAACACAGGGGTTATGCACATGGTATGCTATTAAATAATGAGCCTGCACTTACAAGGATAAAACCACATGGTTGACAGTCACACTGTTACATATTAAAGGTTGAGTATTCACACACAACTACTTGCCAATAAGTGACAACTTTAGTTCACTGCTAACTAATGAGTGACGTACACGTTTTGCTGAGGTGTCAAAAACATTCAGTATTAACGCACTAACTTGAAATTTTTGCTGAAATTGAACAATACAGCAGGCAACTCTTTTCGTCCATTATCTGAGGTGTATGGGATACACTGCATGTCAAGTATATGTGTGTTTGAATGGATCAGAAAGATTTAATGAGCACAGAGAGGATGTCAAACATGATGAACATTCCGGGTGCCCATGCACATTAAAAAAAAAAAAAAAAAAAACTTACCACATTTAACAAATTAACAAATAACTCTAAAGTCTGAAGAAAGACATCGCAGTTGTATAAAACCAGTTTCAGTCTTCATCAAGATGAGGCTCTGTCTCACACTGTGCTCTCAGTAAAACAGTTTATGACCCAAAAACAAATCACATTGATTGATCATCCTCCATATTCACCTGATCTAGCACCGTGTGACTTCATTTTTCCGAAGATCAAATCTGTGTCAACGGAACACATTTTGAGTCTGTGTCAGAAGTTAAGAAAATAATGACAGAGATTCTGAGACAACTGTCTAAAGAAGACCTACTGCACTGCTTTGATCAGTGGAAGACCTAAATACAGCGGTGTGTTGATGCAGAAGAGGATGATGCTGAAGGAGGAAGACAATGATAATTGAATTAGAGCATTAGTCTCTTTTTTAAAAGCCACACCTCACAAGCCTCAAAACCCAATACAGATTGATCTTTATGGAAGGCATTAAAAAAAAAAAAAAAATAGGACTCAGTTTTATTTCTCTATGTTTGGAAATGTCCTCAGACTTTAAAGTGAGAAACACCCAGAAAATATAATTTAATTTTGCAAAGCCTGATGCTTCACTCTAAACCAACTGGTACACTTCTGTAGTCATAGTTGTCTTTTTAAAATTCCCTCCCCAATCATTTGGCTGAGTCATTCGGTGGTGTCCAACACAGAGTTCTTTACTCTGCAGCAGGCCTGGCAGCATAGACATGCAGAGCAGTTACTGCCAACTGCACGCCCGCACACACACACACACACACACACACAAAAGGCCAACTAACTGTAGTGACATCATTGCTCCAGTCTGAACAGGCGTCCAACAGGCTGGCAGTTTGAAAACCCTGCACAACACCACCAAACTGACCACTGATCGTTCAGCGCTTCTTCTTTAAGCCGATTTGGTAATCTGTAATAACCACAAGTGGAAGCTCCTCCTTCCACTTATCATTTTAGAGATTTTTTTGATTCATTTTCTGTACGATTTGGTTCATTTGGTTGTTTTGATCACCACATAACAGAATGTTACTATACAGTTGTATGTTACCCATCACTTCCATTTCCATGACTCTCTGCAAGCTCTAAAGTGATTTTGAAACTCTAAAACCTCTACATATGCTTGACATTTTGGGTTCACTTTATCATTTGTTAATTATCTGGCCCATTTTGTTCTTTTTTGTCAACTGTCCTGTCTATTTGTTTGATTTTGTTGACTATTCTATTCATGTTAGGTCCCTGCTTTGTTCCATTTCTTGATTACTGTGATCATTATGGTCACTTTGTTGCCAAATTGATAATCTACTGAATTCTTATATTCATTTTAGTTTTTTTTGGTTTGTCTTCTGTTTAATTTGGTTTATTTGTAGTTTTTACTGATCGCCACACTACAGAATGTTACTCTATAGCTGTACATGCTTGTCGCTTCCATGACACATTGCAACCTGTAAACAGGTCATGTTACCATGAAACAGGCTTTAACAGGGTCAGTTTAGATAAGCCTGTGAAACCCAAACAACCCCCTTCCCTAGTCCTTTCAGAGGGTCAGCACAAGAGGACAGGAAAAGGTCAAAAGGTCATGTTCCTTACCCTAATTGGCCACATTATAATCCTACTAGTTTGTGTGTGTTTAGTGGAGGAGGATTTAAAAACCCAGGCACCTTCCACCTTAATCAGCCTCAGCAAAATTAATAGGTAATGGCTGCAGCCAGTTCTCCCTGAGGGTCCTCAATGAGCTAAATACCTGAGCTGTTAGGCCGGTCACACACAGAAACACGACTCATCTCAACTGGAAATCGGCTTAATGTGCAGCGGTCCCCGAACCAGATTTTTCAGTGTTGATGACATCCCGACAGAAATCGTGCCAATTCAACATGTTGAATCGCCAGGATTCAGTCTCGGCGATGTGTGGCGGTTATGACTCGGACTTGGGAGACTTTTATCATTGGTGGACGTGTGTGTCACAACGCAATCACTGTTTACTGTCAATAGATGGCGCCAGTTCACAGGCGTGCATTGTGCTGTCAGTGTGCGGCTGTGTGCTAGGTTTCTTCGATCATGAGACATCCCAACTCAACTCGATGAGTTGAGACGAGTCGCATCTTTCTGTGTGCGGCTGGCTTTAGTCTTGAAGCTGCTCTGTTACTTATGGTGTGTGTTCGGTCCACATTCACACCAGCGTCTTTGCTAACGAACCAACCACTATGAATGTTGCATATCCCCCCACTCAATACTGCGTTTTGGGTGACGTAAGTGAGAGCTGATTGGCACAGCATTTGTAGAGGGAAAAATCCATCAGACAAAAATATCGGATTTATGCTTTATGTTGGAATAATGAATGGTACTATTTTACTTGTTTTTGTGGCGATTTATTATCATCATCATTTGCTTGTGCAAAAATCACAAATACTGCTATTGTTCCAGCATGGAAATCGTATTCGGGTCGAAAACACTGCGCTTCTTTTTGGCACGGAGAAGACTGACATAGAGAAGTTTACCAGCTTCTTGAAATGTACGTCACAGCTTGCTACAGAAGCCCCCGTAGACCAAAATATGCTACATTACAGACAGCTGGAGCGAATCGAGTCCAGTCAGTGTTCTCACCATCAGCGAACCGCCCTGGAGTTCGGATGGAGGTGTACCGAACCGTAACGAGACTACCTTGAAAAGGTGGTCTCGGTACGGTTCTTTAGTCCGGACCAAAACAAACTGGTCCGCTTTCACACTAGCCCAAATGAACCGAACTTGCAGGAGTTCTGGACTCCGGTCCGCTTTAAGTGGACTAAATGCTGTAGGTGTGAAAGCACCCTCAGGTTGGACTTCAACAGAAATCACACTAATCCAAACCACCATGAATTCATATCGCCTCACCAGCATGCCCCACCCCCCTCCTCAAGCTGTACCCCAAATAAATGAGGGGTAATCCAACATTTGATTATCATCTCCATTGTGTCCACATGCAGCGTCGCAGCCCATATGTGCCCACATGCATTTTTAACTCATTAAGCTCCTTTGTCTCATCTGTGCTCCTATATTAACTTCTTTCCAGGGCATTGGCAGCTCCACAATATGAGGCCTCATGCCAGAGATCAAGCAGATGGCGATTATGAAGATAGTATGAACTGGGGTAATGGCTCGTGTGTGAGGTGAGTGCTGGTGGCTTTGTATGAAATCGAGTGACATGACACTGTCGGCAGTTAGCTGTCACGTCACAGTCTATATGCCATTTGGATTTTTTAGACAGAAACATAAGCATAGATTCAGGTGAGATGAGGTTCTGTACTCCTTATGTCTAAAACATGTATTAATGCTCCAGTTAGAAAGTTCTTGGTTCAAATCTATGTTTCTCCCCACATGTCAGCACTTTTCTCAACCAATATAGTTTGTAAGTATAAATGGTCTCCAAATACACCTCTTCTATAAATAAACATTTTTGGTTAATTGTGGGATTACTTAGTTCAGTTTTGTTGAGTTTAGTTCAGTTTTGTTGAATTTCTTTAATATTTTGTTCAGTGTCTTTGTATTCCTTATATTTATGTTGATAATGTTTTGTTAATTTTTCTTGCCTATTTTGTTTATTTTTTGGTGATCTTTGGTTTTGTTTTATTTTTGATTATTTTTCCTGTATCGTGAAGTAAAGTGGCAAACCAGTTCATTAATAATTCATCGGAACATAGAAAATAGTGTCTTTGACAAAATTTCCAGGAAGATTATGACTCCTGATTAAAATGTCCAAACCTCGCCCCTTGTTTTGAAGCACAGGGGAAATCCATCTGGTGGTGAACATGAGATTGTACTTAAAAATGATCATTTACTGGCTTTTTGGTAGACTCACCCTGCAGTAACATGAATAAAGAAACATAACAATAATAATAATAATAATGATAATGATAATAAGAAGTTTGTCCAAAATTTTGCAAAACTTTTCACAGTTTAATACAGACATTACTTCTGTTGGCTACACACGTATGTATGTGTGTGTGTAATATATATATACGTACACACACACACACACACACAGTAGTTTTATTTTTGTTGTATGTGAGTAATGTTGCAGCTCCTCCACTCATTCATTTCCTTCCTTTTTTAGAGTCATGAGTTACAATTACGTCATATTAAATGATTAAGTGTAATGGAATAAGTGCAAAATACAGTGACAGGTTCAGGAAACAAGCAAAGAGATTTTTTTTTTGCAAGGATATAGCTAGACATTGCAATATGTCAAGATTTTCAAAATCATCCATTTTTGTTCATTTTATTTTTTTTCCAGGTCGTGGAACTTACTGTAAATGTAGACAATATGTTACTTTAGTGTCTCTACAACCCTGTGTTGCATAAATGACAACTTAATTCATTTGTTGTTGATAATCACCGCTACGAAGGAGGTGATGTTTTCATTAGTGTTACATCTGTTAACATGATAACTGAAGAAGGAACAGAGGGATTTTTGGATTTTTTATCATTGTGAGATAAAACCATTCAACTATTACTTGTACCTCCACAAGTAATGGAACAGGTTCTACTACCACTATGGTTCCAAACAGGCTGGAAATTTCCAAGCGCCTTTTGGTCATTTTTGTTGATTATTTTGCTTGTCTTTAATTCCTTTCATAATCTTATGCAGAAAAAGCACAAAATGATGCAAACATTTCACCAGTATACATAAAATCAAGTGTGTGAGAAAAACAAATGTCTCCCCATTGTTAAAACAAAACTACAAAACCTACGCCCCTGAACACCACCAGAGATTTGTCACCGATATCCAAGTATCTGCTGTCAGGAAACACCTGCCAGGCCTTTACTTTATCCCTTTTCCTTTAACTGGAAGCCAGGATGAGCACAAGCACTGAACTCCATATTAATGTGTTACACCTAATTGTCTTGGCACAATAGGTGCACCAGCAGGGATAAAGCTTGAAGGCTTTGATCCAAAAACACCTCAGAGCAGCATGTAAAACTGGTGTTCACATCTTAAGCTGGTTTATTTTCCTGTTACTTGATGCTATCAGCTGCATATTATTTTGCATCATCACCTGAGTAGCAGCTGGGTCCAGGGTATTAAATGTGCACCAGTAAACTACTGATCCTCTTACCTATTTATTCATCTGTCAATCAAGGTGATATAGCCCACTGTACTGTATGTGTGTGCACTGTGGTTTCACACTCAACACAAATAGGCACAGGCCTGTCAGTGTCAATTACATTCCATTATGCAACAGTGAAATCTGCAACATGTAAGGCATAAATTAGCTTAAACCGCAGCCACTTCATTTAAACTTGATAACGGCTCGTGAAAGGGAAAGTGCACCACTTAGTTGGCAATAAAGACAATCACTGTTTTTGGGGAATGATGAACACACAATAGAGACATTAACATGGCGAACACGTAGCACTAATAATAACACCTTCAAAAACAGTGTTATTTGTTCTCTGTGTTGTTATGTTTCTTACAGAAAAAATGTGTTTTCAGTGTTTTTGCTTATGTGAGTCATTTATAGGCCTAGATTTTTGGGGTAGTGCTGAAGATTTGTGCCCTTCAATGAGTAAAATGAGCATTTGTCCAAACCCCTAAGGTGATTTTTCATTCTCTAAAAAACCTGTAACAAAACAAAAACAATAACCTTGTTACTATTTTTGTTCATTTTGCAGATTATCTTGTATTGTTCATTTTCTTAACAGAGTGCTTATTTTGATCATTTTTGATATATACAAGAATACAGCAAAATGAACAAAAAAGTTTATATATATATGGGTGTGTGTAATTTGATTTACTGTAAATTTTAAGTCCCACTTTGCTCATTTCGTTGTTTATTTTAGAAAATCTTTCATTTATTTTGTGTATTTACGTGTCATGTTTGCAGATTGGGTCGGTTATTTTTTTGTTAATTTTCGTGTTTATTGTGTTGCTTTTGTAGACATCTGTGCTTATTTTGCTGCTTTCTTATTAGTCTTCCTGTTTATTTCATTCATTTTCTGCCTTACTTGGTTCATTTTCGTGTTCGCATTATAAGTCTACAGGGCATATTAATCTGGAGATGCTGACTAAACTTGGCCCCCCTCCAGTGTAAAAAACCCCCACGCACTCGGATCCATGTGGACAGTCCACGCGTCTCCCTCATAGATTTTTGGGACAAACAGGGAAGAAAACTGGAACGGTAAAAACTTTCGGCTGAACTTTTCCCTGTCATTCCGCTAAAGAAAAGTCAAACTTTCAAACTTACCAGAGACGAGTACAGTCGTAGAGTCGTTCAGGAAACATCCGGAGTAGTTTTTGTTCATTTAGAGGGTTTTTCCTTGTTTAAATCTTAAACTGGTCTCCAGTTATCGGATGAGTTACTCGTATTCTCCACTGTTGAATATTTGTGGGCAGCGCTGTTCGAACCAGCCAATCAGAGCGCTCCGTTATTGTGGGCGGGGCCACAGACCCACCTGAGTGTCATTTTCCTGAAATAATAAAAGCCATTCACAGAAATGTAGGCTCTCAGCCATTCCCATCACAAGTGGAGATACCCGGGGGGATGGGAAAATGTGCATTTGTCTCCACACTAAAACTGTCAATTTGTCATACATTATGTGCAGTTCCTAAACCAGTTTGTGAACAAAAATAAACAAAATGATCTAATTATGCAACAAAATTTGGATAAAATGAATAATACAGTCAACAAATGAACAAAATGGTCCACAAAATGAACAGAAACTGACAAAAAAAAAGAAAACAAAGAAGAGGGTGGACAAAGATGGAAAAAAATCAGTGACTAAATTAACTAAATTGGACCAATATAAACAACAAAATTCTCAAAGTGCACACAGTAATTAAAAAAACAACAAAACAATAATTTAATGGAAAATAGAAGAAAAACAAATACAAGACATTGACAAAAATGAACAAAATATGCAACATGAAAAATACAGTCAACGAATGAACAAAATAGTCCACAGAAACCAACACAATGTAAGAAAATGAACAAAAATGAAAAAATAATCAACAAAATTAACCAAATTGAACCAAAATGAGCCAAAAAAAATCCTCAAAGTGAACAAAATCATTTTACATTTAAAATGAGAACAAAACTATTCATAAAATGAGTAAATAATTTTAAAAAAGAAACAAAATAACGACCAATGTGACAAAAAATTAACAGAATAGTTAAGAACTGAAATGTTATGTAACAAAAACAAACCCCAAAATGAATAAAGCAATAATTGAGAGAGCAGAGTTTGTTATATACAAACATACCTATACAAGAATTTTGTATATGTGTATAACTTTTGGGTTTTGAAAAAAACATCCATAGTTGGGACTATTTGTGTTCATTTTCTGCCTTTTGAGATAATTTTGTTATTTCTTTGTTCAGCCTGGTATATTTTCTTAATTATTTTTTAAACATTTTTGCTCATTTCCTGGATTATTTTGGATGTATTCGCTCATTTTGTTGATTCATCGCTTATTTCCATTTTGCTTTAATGTTGTGATCTTTATTCTTATACATCTCATTATCTTCTGTATATGAAGAGTAAAATACATCCAGTGGTGTATGTATTTATACAGAAGTATGAGGCACAAGAGAAAAAACATTGTGAAACTGAGGTGAGACATAAGTCACTAGACAAAACCACACAAATACTAGTCATCTGCAGGGAACAGTGTGAAGGATGCATCATTTACAACCACTTATCTCCGTCCGGGATGCCTGTTCTAGTAAGAGGGAGGACAGGTCTGTGTTGAGTTTCAGCCGCACCCTTGCCATTGTGGACTGAAACCATGGCAGCCAACAGTTCAAGCTTTTTTGTTATAAATACTTGAAGAAACAGCCAGGCTTCCAGCTGCCGAGCCAGCCTCTCCACCAGCTGACCCTTTCAAAGCTCCCTGAAAGTAGATATTGTTCTGTTGTTGACTATAAGGAAACAAATGCAACCATGAGCTCACAGGCCGG
>JAQQAE010005579.1:0-17478 GCA_029823295.1 Pseudamia nigra | reverse complement strand
AAACCTCTCTTATCTTTTTAAATGGGTGAACTTGCACATTTTTACATTTCCCAATAATTATTGTCCCCACTGTATTTAAAAAGATCCAGCAGAACATCTCACCATTACTTAAAGTGGCAACAGATAAATAACATGATTGGGAATAAAAAAGGAGCATCCCAGAGTCTTTCTCAAGTAAACATGGCACTGGCTCTGTAAAAGACTGTGCTTTACAAATAGTTTATTACCATAAAAATGCAAAAAAAAAAAAAAAAAAAACATGTGGAATGTGTTTTCTAGAGTTCATAATATCCTTAAAACTTTCAAAGAATCTCAAGAAACCTCTGTACACAAGTGACCCTTACAAAAGTAAATACTGTGTGATCCTGGGGCCCTCAGATGACACTACTATCTGTCATGATTTTGTCGTGGTTTGTAATGGCATCTACTGTACAAATGCAAGGAAATGGTAAACAAAAACACACCTTTTCTGGGCCAGACCTCATTTAAGATGAAATGCGGCAAACCGAAATTTGGGATTTTTTTGCAAATCATGTATTGTGTGTGGTCCCGGGTAGAGAGGAGACCGTACACTGTTATTATCATTCATGGGATAGGGATGCATTCGAGCACATACATGTCAACATGTACACTTATAAAGGCAGCCTTGATGTTGAATAATAGATTGAAGAACAGATTTGTGAGCCACCTATGCTGCCAGTTAGAAGCCATCTTCTCCAGGGAATGCCTTGTTTATGTTAGAAAGATAATGCCAAAGCATATTTTACACATTTTCCAACAGCATGGCCCTGCAGCAAAATAGTCCCGATGCTAAACTGTTTTAAACTGCCTTTGTGCTACTTTCACTTAATTTTGGGCTTAAAGTATTCGAGTTATGTAGTTAAATATGGGCTGCTATCATGGGTTTTACTCTTCTCTGTGTGTGCCTGTCAGAGTTCTATTATGACCTCTGTGTCATCAGTCATTCAGTGTGATCAACAGCCCTGCATTATTAATACTTGTATGCACATTTGCACACCCACATGTACATATATACACATACATTTTGCAGTTCCTAAGTTTACATAAATGCGCAGAGACATTCATAGCACTGAGTAGGTGAACTAAAGCACCAACACATCTCCATCTACACACATTAATACACACACATACTGCTGATGAAGGCTAACACCAGCAGTTGCACTGTCCTGGATGTCCTGGATGTGATGCTACAATTGGCAGTCACTACACTCTCTAATGGCACTCTCAGACACCGTGTGCTATCTACAAACACATTAGCATGTGGCCTGTCGCTAGAGAGAGAGAGAAACAGGGGAAGGGGGGCATGAAAAAAGATGAGGACAGTTGAGTGTGTGCATGAGGGCGGGCTAGCTAAGAAAAGCAGTGATGGAGAAAGATAAGAAAAGGACAGAGGAGGGAATTCAAAGACATATGACAGATTAAGTATAAAAAAGAAAGTGATAGTCAAAAGAGGACGGACAGAGATGCAGAGTGGGAGTGACGGGATAAATGAAACAGCATGCACAAGGGGAATAGGTAGGTAGAAAGAAGCTAAAAGAGACAGAGGCAGAAAGCATTCACCAATATGATAAAGAGACCATTTTTATCTGGCCCTAAATAAAAACGTACGTTTGCAGATAATTTGGTTTCTTACTGAAGAAAGGCTATGCTGAAGCTGCATCAAGCCTCCCAAAGCTAGACCACAGGTGGAAAACCTTCCATAAGAAATAGAAAGTATAAAAGCTGGGTGAAATGTAATGGTCACCTGGTGTAGACTGATAAGTGATGTCCACCTACCCCACCCTGAGTTTCAGGTTTAATATGAGTCAGCCAAAAAAATTACATTTCTCATCTTCAGTTGGATCCTATTATATCTTTGTGTTCCCTGAAAATAATTAGATTTTGTCCTGAAGTAAGAGAGGAGAGATAAGCAGAAAAGACAAAGTGGGATGATCTAGCATTGTGTATTACTGTGTTTAACCTTGGCAGCATGATAGGATATTACTGCCTGCAGCTTATGTTAGTAAAAGGAGTTGAAAAATGGCCACAGCACAGGTTTAACCATGCAGTTGACAAGTACAACTCTGAACACAAAGGGAGAACAGCTGCTGGCCACATGTGTAAAACAATGAAAATACTCCAATACTCCAATTAAACATCACTGGCATTCATACCTACGTACACCACCAGTCAAAAGTTTGAACATATAGTATCTTCTTTTTCAGAGGTTTTTCTTACCACTGAAGACATCCAAATTGTGAGAGAACACAGACGGAACTATGTAGGAAAGAAACATGTTTTTTAAAAAGCCAGAACATATTTTAGATTTTAGTCTATAGCAGCCACTCCCTAACACTGGGTTGGGAGCCACAAGTGGGTTGCAGGAGAATTTATTTGGGTTGCAAAATAAATTTACTGAGGGAAGGAAAAAATGAGAGCTTGGTATCTTTGCCTAAATAAAATTACTGAATATTAAAATGTATTCTTAAAATCACACACATAAATCTGATTTCTGTACCCTACATCTGTTCTTAACGACTCATTTAGCTGCACATGATTGTAATGTAGGCCTTGGTGATTTGGGTCACAACAGTTTTTCATTACTAAAATTTAAGTTCTGAAAAAACACTTTGGGAACCACTGGTGTAAAGTATTCATATACAGCTTTGATGACAAATCACAAAGTGGTCACTCGGAACAGTTTTCAAATCACAGGTGAGTTAACTTGTGCCATTTCTTGTCTTCTTAATGTGCTTTAGACCCTCAGTTCTCTTGTGCAGAGGAAGAGTCGGTACAGAGTCAATAGACCTATTAAAAATTCATATTATACCAAGAAACACTCAGCTAAGTGATGAGAAAAGACAGCTCAACATTACTTTTTGTAAAATGAAATTCAGAAAAACCAAAAAAACCTCTCAACAATTTGCATTGTGTCTCCAAGTGCAGTCGTCAAACCATCAAAAACTATGTGAGGTGCTGTAAACTGGCAGTTTGTGAGGCTGGCAAGTCTAATAAACTTACCCTCTGCAGCAGAGGTAGCTCTCGGTCTTCCATTCCTGCAACGGCCTTCAACAGAGCCAGTTTCATCATAGTGCTGGATGGTTTTGGCGACTGCAACCATTCAAAATTCTTGAGATTTTCAGATCGACTGACCTTCATGTCTTAAAGTAATGATGAACTGTCATTTCTTTTTACTTAACTGGTTTTAGACTTTTTTGTACAGTTGTAGTAGCAGTATTAGCGATACTGACTTTGTACCCCATCTCCCCCTGTACAAGACTGATGGTCTAAAGTTCAAAACTTAATACTGACATAGGTATCCTGTGGAGAAACTCTGAAATGGTTAGGTATTTCATGTGTATTTTGATTCTGTTGTGGCTGAGATATGTTTGGTCATTTTAACCTGCTAAAACAACAAACCTAAGGTGGTCTAAGACTTTGGTAAACCACCGTAAAGTGGCTCAACATGGCTGCAGATCAATTTGACTCAAAACCTGGAAACAAAGGCTGGTTCATAATCAAGAATCATGAATAGAACTAGGTCAAAATGAAGGACTAATGTAGTGGAAAATCTGACAGCTCCATGAAATGCAATATGACGTAATGTCTTTCAATGTTTTTCAGGAAAAGAACCCGTAAAAACAGCAATGTCAGACAATCGCTAACTTTTTCATCTTCATCATATCTGTGATATATTTAGAGCACATCAAAATGACAAATATCAACAGATTAACCAGTTTCAGCTTTAGCAGGCCATTATGTCTGATTATTATTCAATATTTAATGGAAGAGATGGCAAGGACAACCTTTCAAAAATAAAGTAGAATTGTGCATGACAGGCTGCTTTGCCGTGTACAGTATTGCTTCTTTGGGATCAAATTTGAATACTCTTGCAACTTGAAGTATAATACAGAAGCAAACCTGGATAAATACACTACCAGTCAAAAGTTCTCTTTCTTTTCACTTTTTTTCTATTATTTTCAACATTGTACATTATTGCTGAAGACATCCAGACTGTGAAAGAACATGTATGGAATTGTGCAGTAGACAAAAAAGCATTAAGCAACCTGGAACATGTTTTATATTTTCAATTGTTCAAAGTGGGGTAGTCACCTGGAATGCTTTTCAAATCACAGGTACAGTAAGTTGATTTGTGCCGTTTCTTGCTTTCTGAATGTGTTTCAAAACATCAGTTGTGTTGTGCAGAAGAGGGGTTAGAAATAAACGAAAGAGGTGTGTCCAAAGTTTTGACCGGTAGTATAAATTCCTCTACAGAGCCTGTACTTTCTTCCAAGCTTAGCACAGGGACAGCATAGACTTTTATTTAAAATTTAAAAGCACTGGCAGGTGCCAGTTATACCCCTCAGCCTCCTTTCAAGTCAGGACTTCAACTACACCTTTCTTGTACTTTTGGTGACCCTAGGCTTCTCCATCCATGGGTAATTAGTGGTGCAACTTTTGGGATCCTAGGCCTTTCCATTCAAGAGATATCACTTTAACAAACCAAAGTTTGACACCTGTCATTGCTGAAGTTTGACACCTGTCACTGCTGAAATTTGAACTTGACCGAGGTATTTAATAGATATACCTATGGTATCAATTTGACTAGCCAGCATTACTTCCATCTGGCATTATCACAAGCTACAGTAGATGTTGATGTCCAGCTGCTTGCCCACCCAGCCGCCCGGCAGCCTGGGTGACAACAATACCCATCAGTCTCTCAAGGTTGAGGGGTAAAAAATGAAAATCTTTGCATTTCTGCACAATATTTACAGTTAAACATTGCATTCAGGGATGCTTTTTATTTTTGTAATTTAACACTGAGCTGAATTCCCAATTATAAATCTCCCATCCAATTACAAACACAAAACAGGATCAGGCTCCGTGTAGAACAAACTGTACAGTGTGACAGTGATAACCTGTTCTGTCTCTCATTTCATTATTCTTCACTGTGTGCAGAGATGTCTTTTCTTTCTCTGCTGATCTTTCATCGACACAACACGATGACTGATACTCTTGACACCAAGCACACATAAGCACATTTTTGTATTTTCTTCAGTTATCAAACCCCAACAACAGAGTTTCATGTGCAAGAGTGTGTTCTACTTGAATGTCCATAGCTGGGGACTTATTATCTCATCCAAGTGTAGAGAAAGTTTAGCTTCAGTGATCAAAAATGTGATCTAGTGACGCTGGTTGCAGTGATAGTGTGGATGCCCACAGCCACTGAATTCAACAGAACTGAGACTTTTTCGCTTGCTGCGATGGCGTTTATGCACATAGAGGGTGACAAAGAAGTATATTTTCATTCCTGTCCCATCCTGCTCCCAAAAAACAATTCCAGCCTGATTCCAGTCCCATGTCCGAATAAAAAATACATTCTTTTACCCAATTCATTGTGTTTATTGAGTGTCCTTTAGGTAATAGAATGTTTACAGGCCTCACTGACACCGTACCTTTCTACTTACTATTCATTTAAAATTATTCATAATAACACTATATAACTGTATCTATGCATGATTTCCACTGCTGCCCAGTCTTGTCTGGTACCAGTTGCGTGATGAGTCCCATCCCACAGAAAACCCACAGGAATCTCATAACCCACAAGATTCCTGAAAAACTGTCAGCCTGTAGCAACAACTGATAACCGATGTTAATGTATGTAGGCTTTGTATGAGTGTGCAACAAGTTAAAGATAGTCTGAAGCAGGGGGTTTCAACCAATTTTGATCCACTAAGTAGCACCTTGGGGAGCACTACCCGGTGTTCATCAGGTGTTGAGTTTAGGTCAGGAGTCTTTTGATGGCTTCATTCATTTAAAAGAAGCTTAGAGCGTAAAAAACACAGTGGTACCTCATCACCTCATTTGTCATTAATGAATGTAAATCCATATTTAATGTAGTCCTCACTGTATTTTCTTCATGGTCTTTTTCTCTAACATTTCCCTGTTCCTGTGAAGTCAAAGCTTTGGGGCCAGGGACCACTTGCAATGCCTTCATGGACCACCTGCTGAAAACCTTAGGTTCCCCCTTACTCTGTGAAATGATGCTTATAGTGTAACCTCTTAACCACAACTACAGTTGAGCTATCTGTCAGAAAAAAAAAAGAATTTTATTAAATAAATAAAAGCTACAAAGGCTGAGATGTCATACAGACCTGACAATCAAGCAGGTACTGTATCAGAGCTTTGACTTTTGACTTTGACTTGATATCTTGATAACACAGAAAAACTTTAAAGATGGCCCATCAGATCACACATTAGAAGGTGTGATCTGGTTAGAAGAAAACAAGGTAACTGTGATGATTCATGAAAAAAACAATATTTGTTAAGTATTTTACCAATAAGTTCAGTATAAATCTATGGGAACTAGGGCTTTTTTTTACATCCAATGGCGGTTGCCCCAGAGGCTGTCGGTGGTATCACAGGTTTGAGTTATTTGCTCACTACACTCATGGCTCAGTCCCAGTCCTTGCCCTCTGATTTAGACCCAGAGGTAGCGTACCTCACATTGCTTGCTAATAAGATGTCAAAGAAAGAGTGACCTGCCTGCACAGTCTACAACATCATCAACAATGTAGAATAAACTGTGTTTGGATTTGAGTTTGTAATACAATATGCGTGTTTACTTTCACTTATTTGAAATGCTCATCTATAACATCCTACAGTACATGCATTTTTACTGTTTCATGCTAAATTTTGAAAGCCTTTTAAGTTCTTATGCAAGATTTTGTGCTGAATCAATATTCATCTTACTGACTGTGCTGCCAGATGACATCCCTCTAGGCAGCCCATGTCTGCCTGTCTGTCTGTCTGTACAGCTGGCAGGTAAAGGGAAGGCTCCTCTCTGGGACTGGGAAGCCGGGATTAGCCAAAGGCCAGCTATTCTTCAGGTCACAACAGAGAGTGTGTATGTGTGTGTGTTTGTGTGTGTGTGGGGGGAGGGGGTAAAGCTGGAGATGAAAAGGAAAAAATGGAGGGGGTGTTGATGAAAAATATGAAATGCAGGACCCTTATGATGATAAGAATTCGGAGAAGCAAATGAAAAGGTAACATCATGTTTATAATAGAAAGGATTTATTTGCAATAAGAGAGAAACACAGTGACTCATATAATTCATGAGGCACAGTGGCAGCAGCAGACAGAGGCTACTGAAGAGTGGAACAAGCACTAAGAGAAATAGAGAAAAGAACAAAAAAAAAAGGAAATGTTGAGGCGTGAGACTAGCTGTAATTTGCTCCAGGGTTGTTTGAGGCCCTGCCTAAGATGTCACGACATGGCGCCCATGCCCGGCCAAGCGCCTCTGATGGTATTAAAGTGGGCCTTTGGTGGGTTGGTGCCAATGCTGTTGCCTGCCCTGTGCCTTCCAGATAGTGGATGGTGCCCAGGGCAATAAGAGGACGGAAAACCCAGGAGAAATGTTCCTACTGCTGTGGCATGAGACCAGAAAACCCTGCAATGGATTAACTACAGTTGGCCCCACACACACACACACACACACACTAACACACACATAACACAGTCTGGTCTGCTGCAATAACTCAACACATTTACGTCCCATTACTTCTACCTGTGACCACCCACACAACACCAGACTGGAGAGCTGACAGGGGCTGAGGAAAGTGGACGGTGGAGGACTAGACAGTTGCTGATGATGGAAATTAATTTATGCTTTGCATGAACCGCCTGAAGCTAGAAATAATCCAATAATAGATGTGTGAATTCTTGACACAATCATGCGTCATGGTGAAAATTCACATTTCTAGTCCTAATTCACTGCAGCAAGATTTTATGTTGTGTTTCTGCTCATATTACAGATGTGAGCAACAATAATTAATACAGTACAATAGCGAACAACCCTGAGGATGTAGTATAATAAGATGCATTGAAAATCATTGTGCCTTTGAATGGTTTTCAAGTAAATTATAATGGAATCAAGAGCTAAGTGCTAATTTTTACTATTACATAGTCAAAAATTGTGACATGCCTTCTCCATCAGTGCTTTCTCTTTATTTTCAACACTGAATATTAATATTAAAGACATCCAAACTGTGAAAGAACATGCATGGAATTGTGTAGTTAGCAAAAAACAACCCAGAACATGTTTTTACTTTTGACTGTTCAAAGCAGATACATTAGCATTGATTGATTAGCATTGTCCTATAGGTGCTACTACAACTACTGTACAAATCCATATTATGGCAAGAAATGCTCAGTTAAGTAAAAATAAAAGACAGGCCATCATTAATTTAAGAAATGGTCAGTCTATCTGAAAAATCTCAAGAACTCTGAATGTGTCCCACAGCACACGCTACAAAACCATCTAATGCAACGCTGGAACTGGCTCTCATGAGGAGCGTCCCAGGAAAGGAAGACCAAGAGCTGTGTCTGCTGTGGAGGCAAGTTGATTTGAATTACCAGCCTCAGAAACAGATACTTTCTCTGGAAAAAATAGAGAAGTAGTTTTTGATTACCTGTGATCAAGAAATCAGTCAAAAAAATATAGTCACAGAATAGCAGAATTTTAGTGACCTGCCACCAATCCCTATCCACCTAATTAAGGTGAATAGGTTCAGACATTTTCAAGGCATCACAATGATATACCAGGTATGCAGACACAGACGTCAACATGGGATTGTGTAAGTGACCTTATCTGCATTATAATTATCACTATTTTCTGTCAAATTTCCAGTTGAGACTTGTTATATTGCAGCAACTAGAATATATCAGCCACTATCAGTCACTATGAGTCTATTCATCAGCCATACAATTAGTCTGTATGAAACTGAGACAGACAGATATAAAGAGGTGAACACACTAAGTGCAGTAGTATAGTAAGCCATTAGTTATAGGGTGTGATATAAATATAAGTGAAAATGAACAGGAATTGACAGTCAGTTCAAGCCCACTCCTTCTGTTGTCTTGACACATTATATATCATTCCTGGTCTGGGGAAGTAACTGACTTTTGACAGACTCGAGGAACGCCACGGTCCTACGAGTCAGCATATCTTTTTTTAACTGAGGAGGCTGCGTCCGCATACAAAGTAGGCACACACTGTTCATATAAGTGAAAATCTTTGAAAAAGATGTCATGAGAAATTACTGCAGAGTTTTTCAATCACTGTTCGTGTAGCCGGCTTGCCTTTGTGCCAGGGGAATGCACTTCAGTCCACCACTTACAGCACATTGCAAGTGGGTGCCTTGACTCTCCCTAGCAAACCAAACCAATAGTGGAAAACAGACACAAAGAGTGGGAGAGATGGAGGCCAGCTTTAAACAAGGGGCAGAGGATGGTAAACAAGTGCAACTGAATGGCTGCTGACAGTGCCCCGCTTTATAGCATGTCTTGGTTAAATATAGTGAGTGGGAGGCTGGAATCAGAACTAACACAACAGCAGAGTGTTACTTGTTACAGTACATGCCCACATGCTATGCTATGTAATTCATTCGCCTTGCAACAATGACTTGGCAGACTTTGTATAAACCATCCATTTTCATATTTCTACACTGCATAACAAGATCTCTACCAATGTGATAACGCATTAGCAGCAAGAGGTTTTAGAAATCTCTTAATATCACACAAGATGGGGAATGAGTCCAAGTAACAGGGCTGCACAAGCAATCTCATTGCAGTCATGGTCACACTGCCAGCCCATGCAAGAACGTACTGTAAATGCAAAAACCTGCAATTTAAAGGTAGAGATTCAGTAAACGGTAATCACGGTAATCAAATTTGCTCAGATAGAGAAACATCACCTCTTTTGTAGGGTCGTAGAACCTCTACAAAACATGGAGAAAGAAAGCCACAATGATCCCAAATCCTAACATTTAAACTTACAGACATCTGTGTGTTGATTTGATTCTTCCTTGCTTTTCCACAGCCATCTTTATAACTCTGCCACACACGCTCTGTTGCCATTTTCACTGGCAGGGGTCATAACTACCCACTTTTCAACAGGAAACACTATGATTGGTTGAACTACAACTCATTTACTTGGTGCTGTGGGATCATAATCTGGTGCAAAGTGACAACACATGACAATGGATAATTTTATTTAAAAAAAAAGGCAATTAACTCACGCAGGGCTATTTTTAGTTTGACTACGATTGGTTATAACCTGTGGTGCTTTAAATTTTTGAATTCTACTGGCTCATGGGGGCAGGAATAATGTAGTTTACTTTGACTTTGATTGGTAATGACTTGTGATGTCACAAATTACCTAAATCAACAGTGGCTTGTTTTTCTTGTTTTGTGGATTTCGCAGGACTGTTAGTTCGGGATCAGTTCCTATTTTCACAATCTTTATTTTACATCACAGAATTTTTACAAACTTCAAAATCCAATAAATATGGATTTTTGTAGTATGAGACTTGTAAAGCTCATGTACTTTTTTAAAGCTTTTGTACTTTTTTATGCTAGTTTGTATCTTTGACATAATAATTTCTAAATGAATAATTTGTGTATTTTTCTTGACAACCAAGCAAGTTGATCCAAACCACAGTATTGGGTAAAATAAATGCTGTGTGACTTTCCCATCCCATCATTCAGGCCTGCCAAGAAGTGACATAAATATGCAAAAATATGTATGAATTCAGCGTGTTCACCTTAATTTTGTCCTTGACTCTTTATAAACAAGGACATGGTAACAGTGCAGTTACCTAAGCCTTCCTCATCACTGTCTTAACAAATAGTGGAAACACTGTTTCACTGAGACACTGGGTTCTGAATTTGTTACTGCAATAATAACTAGTCACACACTGATGATATCATTTTCAGGGGCCCAGAGTGGGGAAGTGAGGCTAGGACAATGGTTCATGACAGTTTACTGTGGTGACTGGCTATCCTCAAAAACCACAAGGCACATCTCGCCTTTCTTGGATCATTAAATATGCATCCCCCAGGGAGATCAGATGCCACAGAAACAAGCTAACAAAAACACCACTGCATTAATAATGAACAGAGCGAGCTACATGCACACACAAATATGCACGTTTGCAACACCTGGCTGAGGAGCAGTTGCACCTGAAGCAAGAATGAAAGAAATTCTTAAGAGTTGTTGTTTCTAAGCGACCATTTCTTATGACAGTTTTGACTAAACTCTGATTTAAAACAGCTGAAAAACACTCCTGACTTGCCATGGTGTTGCTCTGTACATAACAGCATATGATGGCAATATGTATTTAAGCCAGTGTACATTTTTAAAACAATCTAGCTGTTAGTTAAAAGCAGCACATCACAATACCCAGCTGGTTTCCCTGCACTAAATAAAATGCAAGGCTGTTTTACAGCTGCTGTGGCACAGTTGCAATGAAAAGCCCGATTCCCTTCTGCACAGCCACGTATTGCAAAATTAGCTGACAGCAAGCCTCGCTCACCTCAGAGGAGAAAAACATGAGAACCTCTGGACACAATACAGAATTGGGTGCTGAACAAAGTGCAAATTGGCAAAGTATAGCCATTGCTTTGGAATCAAATAGAGACGACACTACCATACAGAATACATCCAAACTGCGAAAGAACATATATGGAACCTTAACATATATGGAACTGATTAGAGGACCTAAAACATCCTCTAATCAGATTTGCAAGGCAGTCACCTGGAACAGATGTCAATTCACAGGTGTACCTTGAGAGTTAATTTGTGCCATTTGTGGTTTTGTGAAGAAGAAGAGTAAGTATGGATTCCATAGCCCTATTAGTGCTACTACAACTACTGTACAAATCCATATTACAGAAATAAATACTCAGGCAAATAAAGAGACAAGACAGTCTATTAGTTTAGTTAAGAAATGAGAGGCAATCAACTTCATTAATGAAAATCAATGAAGCTACTTGGACAATCTAATCTAAAATATAAAACATGTTCTGGGATGTTAAACACTTTTTTGGTACAATATACTCTAAGTCCATACATGTTCTTTCACAGTTTGGATGTCTTCAGTATTAATCTGCAATAATAAAAATAAAGAAAAAAAACTGAGGGAGGAGGTGTGTCCAAACTTCTGAATGGCAGTGTAGTTGTTGTGTATTAAACCATCAAAACCATACCTACAGCACTGAAAGAAGCTAACCTCAGTGTGGACGTAAATACATCTTTTTCCAATACTGTTTAATGTCATAAAGCAGAGTAATCCTGTCTGTCAGACAACATGTTCAGGAAGTAAAGCTTCTGGCTTAAGACCATCTCATTTGAGCTTTGGAAGCACTGAACTGTACTAGATGATGTTCCAGATGATGGTACTGCTGGATTACACAGATGTTTACTGTTCATACATATATTTGGATAACATTACAGGATTTATCCATCAGGATTTGTAAAGTCAACAGGCCGGAGGTAATATTCTGACAAAAGCCTACTTTTTCATGTAAGAGTAGTTGACTGTGTTCTGGAATCACCACGTTTATATCTCACAAAACTGCAGAACGGCAGAGGGAGGATGAGGGTTTGTTAAGCATCAGTGAGTTTGTCTTTATGTTCTTTCATGCTCCAGTAAAATACAAGATGAGTCTCTGAATTGGTTTGATGTACTGCAGCCTGAGACGCCAACCCACACACGGCAACAAAATGTAGTTTGCACAGATGTGACCCAATATCCTTGCAAACATGCCCTTTTCTTGTTGATGCAATACTGTACATAGGACATATACAATCAGTATTATGAGGAATGAACAAAAATGGTACTTACTTTATAATTATAATGACTCAAGTAGAAGTACTCATAAAAATACTGTACAATAGTCCAAAAAAAAAAAAAAAACAGACACTTGATGACGTGTTAAAGATTTGTGTGTTGCAATATAGCTTGCTTATTTTACTCATGCCTAATATATTGATTTATTACTCAATTCTGTTGGTTATATTTCTCATCTTTGTTAGTTTACTTGATTTTTGAATTTGTGCTCATTTTGTTGCTTATTTTGTACATTTTTGGTTACTTTGTTGCTTACTTTGTGGTTTTTTTGTCAAATTTGTTGGTTATATGGTAAATTTTTGTTCATTTCGTTGACTATTTTGTTTATTTTCAATCATTTTGTTGATAATTTGATCTTTTTGTTTAAAGTTGCTGTTTATTTTGTTGATTTATTTGATTTTTTAATTAATTTTATGTTAATTTTTTTGTTAATTTGATTTTTTCATTTCATTTTGTTGGTTCTATTGTTCAATTCTGTCAATTTACTTACATATTTTGTTATTTTTTGTTCCTTTTTGCTTACTGTGGTCATTGTTCATTTTTTTTGTCTATATTGTCCATTTTTCTTCATTTAGTTGATTGTTTGTTCATTTTGTTGATGATTTTTTTCAGCTGTGCTTATTATGTACTGCTGACCTCTGCATACAGTTATATACTGTACTATGAAAAGGAACAGAGCTGAATCAACTTTTCCACAGTGAGAAAACAAATCAGGAAAACCATACAGCATCAGAAAAAACGGATGAAATCTTGCACACGCAAAACAGTTGTCACAAAGGTGAGGAGTGACACACATATATCACATTGATTTCGGCCCAGAGCACCAATCCATGCTGCTCTGTATTCCACTAAGTCTGCAGCAGCGGCGGGATGTAATGGACAAAACACCAGACTCTTTGATCGGGTAACAGACAGCATGCAGAGTGGAGAGGCTGATTGCCGAGCCACTTCAGAGGCCGTTTAATGGGTGCTCCAACTCATCACATCTGCTTAATTCAGAGAGATATTGCCACGTCTTGGCTAATGAAAAAGCAGTTACTCTGCAGGCTCAAAAATTATTAAAAAGAGGATAAATGCTTTTCGTGACAAGAGTAACTAAAAAAAGAGGAGAGTGACACAGCAGCGTGAAAAGGGAAAACACCTCGACTGTCAAACTGATGGGGTGCACTGGGGTAAAGAGAAAGCAAACACAATGCATAGAACAAAAAAATACTCAGTGTTACACTGACAGTGGGATATGCAGGATATTTAGAGAGTTCTTATCACTAGTTACGACACTAGTTTCTATATTGAATTTTATTATTAAGATTATCAAGAGTTAATTTGTGTCATTTCTTGTCTTCTTAATGTGCTTCAGACCATCGGTTGCCTTGTGCAGAGGAAGAGTGGATGCAAAGTCAACAGCCCTATTAATGCTACTACAACTACTGTACAAATCCGTATTACAGCCAGAGACACTCAGTCACATAAATAAAAAAGACACCCCATAAGAACCAGCCAATCTGGTCAATAGAAAAAAATCTACTAACTGACAAAGAGTGACTGACCTTCATTTCTTAAAGTAACGATGGACAGTCTTTTTTCTTTGCTTAACTGTTTCTTGCCTTAATATGGATTTGTATGGTAGCTAATAGGGCTGTTGACTGTACAAGACAACTGATGGGTCTAAAACACATTAAAAAAAAGAAAAGAGCTGACCTGTGAATTGATAACCGCTCAGGGTGACTACCTTGTGAATCTGTGAATTGAAAAGAACTCTGATTTTGATTATGTGGCTTATTTTGATCTAATGCCATGACAGTCAGTATGCAACGTGACAGACACAAAACTACAAAAATGATGTAAAAGATGCCAAGAAGACAAAAATGATGACAAAAAAAAAAAATACAAAAACTGCAGGATGGCAAAAAAGACATAAAACACAAAAATAATATAAAAGATGCGAAACAAAAATGATGTAAAAATCCAAAAATTATGTAGAACACCAATCAAAACGCAAAAAAAGACAAAAATGTGAAACATAAAAAAACAGAACACAACATAAATTGATATTACATACAAATTGAAAAACTGAAGTCAACATTTAAAATAAATGACTATTTTTGGGTGGTATTTTTGCACTTTCCATTTTATTTGATTTTTTTTTCTCTTATGTCTTCTATGATGTATTTTTTTTTTTTTTTTACAACTTTTTGTCTCATCTTGCTTTTCCTAATAATTTAAAACCACAACGAGTCATCTGTTTATTTTAATTTTCAGTCGGGACCAAACATCAGCCTTTAAACTTAAATAAAGATTGGACACTTATCATGATAATAAGCGAGTTGCATCTCGGGTGAAGCGGTGTATTGTGGGATTTAGGTTACCAATCCCCAATAGACCAACAGAGACACGTGCAGTATTGATCAGATCAAAATGCAAGAAAATTAATGATTTTATTTTTTCATAGTCGACGTGGGCTGTCTGTGAATCCAAGACCACGACAGATCACAGACTGAAACGGAAAAAGAACTGATTGTCTGTGTAAATGTGGCAACAATACAGAAGATACAGTACCCTGTGTTTTGACAAAGGAGGAACAGCAAGTAATATTCAAACAGGACTACAGAGCTGTACTGAAAGTGGATGGCACAGAAATTCCAGACATCTACAATTTAACAGATGGATAGATTGACAAAAATACAGGAATTATTTATCTTTAGTACTGGCCGCAGCGGAATTATTACTGTCGGTTTTGTGCGTGTCAGCGGATATTGTGGAATATCTACTCAGCAGAAAGCCCTCCTGAGTCGTCCTTGTCGGAAGGTGAGTTGTATCATTATTAAACTTATTATACTTTTGTTTTACTGCTAAATCTCCCTCAATAATATTGAAATGTTTTACATTACATTGGGTTCTGTTACTAGACACCAGCCTCATCAGAGATGATGAAGGATAGATTTATGACTTTTGACAGTCATGTGGCTGAACCTGCTCGGTTTTTAACAGCAGTCAATACAAAGACAGTTTAATATTAACATGATATATATGTAGTGAAATTTCAGGACTACTGTACTAAAATTTTATATCCCCTATCGGTATGTCTCAACAATTAATGATGGAATGATGCTGCCATATTCACAAGCCAGTTGTAACTCACGAAGAAAAATGAGAGGTAATTTGGTTTGATAACGTTTTAATTATTTACTGCTTTCAAACTCATTTTTTGTCCCTCAGAGGTGTACGTACATGTGCGCTGCTGGCTAATATTACATTCTATGGTGCAATTATATAGTTTTTTTCCGGTGTAGCTTCTAATGACCATTCAAACAACCATATACAGCATAATGAGCACCTGTCATTGTGACTGTGAATCACATTTAAAGAGTGTGAACTGTTCAGTAGCTGAAATTAAAAATCCTGGAAATCGCTGCATGTGCACAAGAGATGTGCCCTTCACTTTCCCATATCTTTGGCTGGATGGCACAGCTCGACGTCTAGAGCAGTTCAACGCAGAGCCACATTCGTCCACTAAAGTCAAGGAGGAACCCATTTGTGCCGCTTGAGTGAATGTGGAGCACGGCTGGTTCTGGAGGTCAGTGCTTTCCGGAAGTGTTTGCTGTGGCTCTGTTCGCCTCAGGCTACTCGCAGCATTCACTTCTCACCGTGTCAGAATTCACAGCTCAGTCAAAGGACGTGGAAATAATCACGGAGGAGAAAAAAAAATGTAAGCGCTCTACGGATGTGCTAATTTACAAACTCTGCACAGATGACATAGTAATAGTAAGACAGAGTTATTGTGTTAAATTATCTATTTGGATCCAAAATGAGCCATGGAATGGTTTTTAATGGGACGTCCACTCCGTTGTTACAATTTGAAATCATTTTCTTAACTTTTCATGAAGACTGAAAACATCTTTAAAGGGGTTGCATCCATAAATCAAAGCAATAAAATTCTTCATTGTACTTCTTAAAACCATTTTTCACTAATTTCGGGCGTTAGTACATTTATGTGCAATTTTTGATCATTTTCCTAATCATTTCAATAAGTTGATTTATTTTGTTCATTTTCTTGAGTATTTTGTTCAATTGTAGTCATTTTATTGATGTTTTTGGTTAATTTTTGTTCATAATCTTCCTCATTTTTGTTCACTTTTGTTTACTTTGCAGGTTATTTAGTTCAGGCTTGCTTATTTGTTGATTACAGTATTTTGGTCATTTTCGAGATTATTCTGTTAATTTTTTTTTGCCATTTTCTTGGAGGTTTTGTTCAATTTTTTGCAATTTTCTTCATTTTTGTTGACTTTTGGGTTTTTGTGCGGTCACTTGAAAATTTTGTTCATTTTCTTGATAATTTTATTAATCTGACTTTTTTGTTCATTTTTATTCTTACTCTCTTAATTCATTGTTCACTTTTGTTTAATTTGTGGGTTATTTAGTTCAGTGTGGCTTATTTGTTGATTATCCTGTTCATTTTCTCAATTATTTTGGTTTTTTTTTTTGCCATTTTGTGACTTTTTTGTTCATTTTGTGGAAAATTATGTTTATTCTCTTTATAATTTTGTTCATTTTATTTTATTTTGTGGATTGTGATTAGTTTATGGGCTATGTGGTTCTATTTTGTTAGTTAATTTTTGTTTTGGTCTTAATTGTGTTCATTTTCTTGTTTATCTCCTCATCTCTCCTCCTCCTCATCTCTTTTGTCTCTCCTCATCTCTCACCTCTCCAGCCACCTCATTGTCTTGCAAGTGATTAGCAAATAAATATACTGTGATACTAACTTGCATCTTCCCTGGAGTTTTGTGCT
>JAQQAE010005578.1:0-17478 GCA_029823295.1 Pseudamia nigra | reverse complement strand
GGCTTATGACTTGGTAGTGTGTCTGTGGACACTGCACACGTCCATAACTGTAAACAACTCCACCACGCCGCTGCCTGACAGCAGACATGGCGCTGCCCGAGAGTGGGCACGCAGCGGCCCCGCGAGGAGCGGACACGCAGCATCCCGCTGACTGAGAGGAGCTGACATGCAGCGGTCCGCTCCCCGCGAGGAGCTGGCATGCAGCGGTCCGATGGCTTCTATGATGGTACAGTATCACCAGCGATTTCTTCTCTTTGACCCAAAGCAGCAGTAGCCTCTTCATAACACAAGCTAACAGCTGTTAGCCGCTAGCCTCTGTTAGCTTGGATAATGGCTGTTAGCTTCCCGGTCTTTCACGTCCGAGACCCGGAACTGACTAAGTGTTAGCTCGGTTAACAACTGTTAGCTTCGCCGAGACCCGGAAGTGCCTACTCGTTATCCGGTTTAAATTTCGTTGTCAGAGGTTACATTTTTTGCAGTTTTTTTCTTTGGTATCCAAATTTTTCGTTGTCAGAAGAGTTTGTTATCCGGGGTACCACTGTACTTTCTTTCAGCAAACAGACTCAGATTACAACCACAAATAACAATATAATGTATTGTTGCACACAATAATCTCAATTTGACTGTTTGAGCCAATTGTGTGGTACACTGCTTCCCACAATGCATTATGGTTAATCTATCATTTCAATGTACATTATTTATGGTAATATATCATAAATGTAGATTCTTATCTAATATGCATAAGTAACCATAATTAACCATAAAGCATTATGTGAGGCATGTCATTGTTACATCTGAAGCTGCAAAATGTGACATCTGTCCAATGTACTGTATGACATCTGGATACCAAATATGGTAGATTTTATAGTTCATCACATATTTTTTGTATTTCACTATATTTTTCTGAATCAGTATGGTCATAGCAGATAGTGTGCCATTACGAATAGAAACAGACAAAAGAAAATGCAACAGACAAGCAGGCAAACAGAGTATTTACATCACTGTCACTTTAAATGTTAACATAACAAAGGAATACTTGCATAGTCTGCTGGATGCATTTGGGTAGGGTAAAACTTGTAATGATGCATATTCAAGCAGGAATGTGTTGACCTTTGTTGTTTGGGGGCAAGGAGGAGGTGAGGGATCATGTTTTGTTTCTGCACCAATTTCTTTGGTGGAAGATAATGGGATCAGGGTGAACCAACCTTTTCATCATGCTAGACATGAGGTGATCAGGCTGATGAGAAAGCAAGTGAAGTGGTTTAAAACAGAGCCATGCTCCAGACTGTACAGACTGTGCCTTCCCAAATGCTTATGGGTGTGCCTTTTATTTACTTCATTCAAATTTCCAATTTACCTCCCGTATGTCAACGAGGTCCCTGGAGAAAATGGTCCCATCAGAACAAATTTGAATTTTTGTCATGTTTATGTGTTCATTTATTTAATTTTCTTTGTTTTATTCTCATACTTTCACTGGAAATAGACTCTCACACACCGGCAAGAAAAAATCGATCACAGAAAAACAAAGCCATTAAAACATCCATCGCCATGACAATAATGCCTTTCACTGGAAAATCAAGGACATCGAAATATATACTATATGTTTTACTTTGAGCTAAGAGGAGCTGAGGAACATAGGCTGCCACCTGAAAGACCAGCAATTTCAGGCTTACCAGCAAAGATGGGTCCATCATCTCTATCCAACACCTTCCTCATTCTCTGTGTCTGAACCGCGGGGTAAAGGCAAAAACCATGAGATCACCCTCAGCTATGAATGATTCAACAGCTCATGCAGGCTTAAATTTCAGAGGACGCTGTACCTGCAAACAACCTGGGGGAGAAATGAGGACTCAGTACAGCCACATGCCAATTCTTCTTCTTGTGAGATATGCAGTATTTTGCTCTTTTTGATGAGTTCTTGGACATAATGTGTGAACAAATTGCCCATCTGAAAACACATCTCTGACCCATTTGTAATATTTTGCCCTTATCACTTTGAAGGGGCTTGCTGTGAGTTATAAGAAGCTGCTTGCTTATTCCAGATAAAATAATGGCCTGCAGCATCCAGGCATGGAGATTAATCTGTCAATTCTCACTATATTAACTCATGCCAGAATATGCAGGAGATGGTATGAATGGAGACCAACGAGCTCCAGAGACGGCTCAGTAAAACATCTCTGCATACATTTCTACATGCAGCCTACCTTACCACTTTGCTTCCCCCCATGTGAGTCATTTACATGTGTATTTGTCAGTTGGAGGCTACTGGAGGCTAGAGTGGCTGCTGAAAAGCGAGGAATGATAAATGTCTCATGAGCAGAGAAACCACTAAAAGCACCGTGGGACACTAGACCAGCCTCTACAGATCTGATCATTTAATAAACAGAAAATACACCTCTACGTAAGGTATGTTGTCCAACAAAAGACTTTTATTTATTTGTTTTGTCCATGCAACAGTTTAATGAACCATATGAAATATATTCAACAATGACCTTGGAACAAGACTTGCATTAAAAAAAAAAATCCAGGAAAATAAAAAGTTAAATACAAAACATTGATATGCATATAGAATTAAACAATAAAATGATAAGAAGAATCAATTCACAAAAATACATCAACAAAAAGCATTACTATGTTACCTGAAATGAAGATGAAAATGCAAGGTATGACCACCTACTAGCAAAAATTATAATATTATTTTTACTCTAAATCAAATATTTTTGACAACAGGGCATTTATGGGCATCTTTTTGAAATTGGACAGTTATTACATGAGCATCAAATTCTATTTTTTTTCCCCTCGTATTCCAAAAAAAGCTAAATCTTCAAGTATACAATTTGCATGACCACTGAAAATGAATCTTCCACTAATATTCATATTTACATGGGGGGGGGGGTAAAGTAGAGTTTGCTATCTTCAAGTTCACAACTCCTAACTTGTTTACAAACAGATTTTGGGTAATGATGAGTAAATAAATATGTTTCTTTCTCACAGAGCCTACAGGTAGATGTTGGTATGCTGGAGAGGCTGAAAGAGCAGTCAGCATTTCAGGGCAGCAACAGCATAATTGACATGTCAGAGGGAGAGTAGAGGCTTAAATAGACCCAAACTTGGAGGATGTGCTTGGTAGATGATGTGTGCAGAGGCAGGGAGGCAAGGAGTGCAGTTTGAGTTGACTGCCTGAGCTCACAGGTGCTGCTCCATTTGTGTTGAAAGCTGAAAATTTAACATTTCCATCCAAAGTACTAAGAACATGCATTTCTACCACGGTCTAAATGCATAGGCAAATCAGTCTTCTGATGAGTAGAAATTAGATATCACTTCCTGCAACTTCTCAGCTAACTGTCCCACTCCAGTCGAGTACAGTCAGGCCTTCATTATCTGCCACATACCTTCACCCATAATGCCAATGTGTTATGTGTTAAAATACAATGGAAAACTTTCTTTGTAGCTACATTTTAAAATTTGTGGCTGAAATAAACAACTAGTTAATCACACAGGAAATTTCAGAGCTTGGCTTCTTTGGTGGTAGTAGAGTCATTTTCATACTGACTTAAAATTTCTTCCTCATTAAGCCTCTTACAGTAAATATGGGGGAAATAAATGAAATGGAATAGACATACTGATCTAATGTTAGTAGAAATTTCTTTGTTCAAAGATTAGTTCACATTATTTTATAATTCATTAAACCATTTGAAATGTATATTTTCCTTCAAGACTTGATTATGAATATTTCTGCATGAATTGAGTCACGTTGAATTAATGCCAGGAAAAAAAATAATGAATGAAAAATTTCTTTTAATACTTTTCACCTGAGGACATTAACATGGAGGGTTTAAAACTGAAATTTCAAACTAGTTAGACAAAACCTGGTCTTGTAAACATGAAATAACTGTACTGTGGAGTTGAGAAGAGAGTCTGGATTGTATTCTTGGTTCTCATTCTGTGTTCACTGTCTGCTAAGGCTTTTTTTGGAAGTCTGTGTTCTTGCTGCACTGGTCTTGTATTGTTTCTAGTTAAGAAGGCACTTGCTGACATAGCTGAAGTAGCAGCATGCAAGGTGCCCATGAAAAGTTGAGCCTCAGCTTGCATCAAAGAATCAGAGAGTTTAAGGCTGGATAAAAAGATAAGCAGGAGAAAGCTTTGCAGATAAGAAGAGAGAGAAATGAGCATTTAAAGGTTTAGTGGCGCTTTATTTTTCCTGGTGTATGTGTAAAAGAGAGCTCTCTTTCTGAATGAGAGCACCTGGGAGTCTGAGAGAGAATCTCTCCAACTTATTTCCTTAATATAAACTGTTCTGGAATCTTTTGGGTGCAGATGACAGGTTTAGCTGCCTCTGCACTTCACCATTGGCATTTTACAAACTAGCAGTTTACAAACTAGGCAAATCTGAGCCAAAGCAGAAGTCTCTGAAAGATAAAACAGTCATATTTTCTTTTTTTTTGTGTGTTAGTCTTACTTTGAAATTACTCTCTGCTGACTGGATGAAAGCTAATGCAGCTGGTTTCTGATGTGACTTTTGGTGAACAGTGGGCAGGTGTAAGGTTAGACTCAAACTTGTGGGCCCATGGCTTTGGGAAGTCAGTAAAGCTTCAAAGCATCACCTGCAAATGTGTGGAAGATATTCATCAGCTTTAAAAATGCTTTGCATATTGTTTCTTATTCATTCCTGTCGTTTCAAGTACAGATTCTCACACAGAATACACATTTTCCACTTGCCAACATTTTAGACATACATTTAGAGTATGTCTGCATGTATTCTTGCTCAGTGGTTTTAATTTGCACAGAAAGCTGTTTCCTAATGGCTTCACTTGTCTTTGACCTAAGACCACTGGCTCACTTTTGCGTTTTATGTCAGTCTTATGCTCAAGACCCCCACTGACAAACTAATGGATGAAACGTTTTTCCTTTCTGCATGACCTGATGCACTGTTTTGAAAGGAGCAGCATGGTGGACTTAGCCTGCAGGTTTTTGAAATAAAGATAATGGCCATTATCTCCTCACCACTTGCCATAATAGGCGAGACGTCCGACAACCCCGACAGGTGTTTCTGCCTCCCCTTTCCTGCTGCTCTCAGAGAATTTGAGTTTTAAGAGCTGGAGAAACAGCTTTTAAACATTATTGATTCCTTTGAAGATTAAAATAGAAAAGTAGTTTAAAAAAAAGGTACTCTTTCTGATGCTTTGCTACAGGGCACAGATTTCAGGTTTATTATCAGCAACGGTAAGGAAAATCCCTTTGACCTGCTGTCAGTAATACATGTTTGTTTATGGAGGATGTGCTTCTTAAATTGGAAAAAAATTAATCATTCAAATAGGAGGGGCTTAATTTAAGTACTTCACAGCTAATTCCCCTTTTGTTCTTCAGAGGGATACAATTCAAACTATATCAAATGTTGTTGCTAGGAGACACCAGTCATGGTCCACAGATAGGAAGCAGGTGAAGTAAGTGATGAATGCTGTCACCATCTACACACCAGTAACACCAGTGGTGAGAAAAATGAACAGAAAAATGTGAGGTGGGGGGATGTACGTACAAGGCAATGGAAAAATGTAGTGATGAAAAATAAAAAATTAGATAATGAGCAGATTCAAATACCTCAATGGTTGTTTAATGTTTCGTTGAGCTTCATGTAAACACCGCTCTACCTTTGGAATTTGAACTTCAGCAACCCAGACAAGCATCTCTTCCTTTGATGCACCACTTCTCTATGAATCCTTCATGCAATCAAATAAGCATGAATTATTCAGTGTTGCCAAACAACTTCCACACAATCATTTGATGAGTTTCTCTATCATTTTTCTCTCATATTCTTGGGCTATGATAACTTCCTGCCTATAAGAAAACTTGGCCAGCATGTCTTTGAACATGAATGGCTCACTTATCTGGGATGGCTCGATTGTTGTTAGATTGATGGATTTTTTTCTGGTGTTTTTTAATGAAAAACAAAGGGAGATTAGTGGAATTATGGGATTACAGGATCTTTAAATTGTAAACATTCAAGACAATTAGTTTGTTAAATAGCAGCTTTGGTGTCTGTCTAAACATCAACCGACCAGCAAGTGTGTTATTTTCTCTGCTACTGCTCATCTCATATATCACACAGTGACTGGTTCAGATTCTAGGAGAAAACAGAAGAAACCCACTTATCTGTCTTGCTCTATATATCATAACTAAACAAAAACATGACAAGATTTTCTGCAGGAATGATTTAGCTGTTGGTCTAACACAAAGCAAAAAGAAAAACAAAACAAAGCTTAGACAAACTTGACAGAGACAGGGAGAAGTCCTCCAGTACCAACATGAATGCAATTCTTTCATCAAAGAAATCCTCAACTTGTCTCAGTTGGACAATAGCACAAGAAACAATATAATAAATACTCAAAGGTCACTTGGTAAAAAGTACAACACAATCAAAACTCCATAATTCTCAGATGTTTTGATGTTTGGATTGTCAGGAAAAATGTCAACTTTAATGGAGTTTGTTATAGCAAAGAGGTAAAAATGTAAATTATATCATAACTATGGAATGGGACATTGCCAGAAATTATATTTATATTTTTATGTAGCTAATTAATAAATGCCATACCAGAGCTCTGTACCAAATACCATGAAAGGTTGTCCTGTGGAAATACTCACCTGAGTATTGCAAGCTGTGCCACTTATCAGGCAATGCTAAATAAACAGTATTCCCTTTGATCTGATAACACTTTCATTCCCATGTCAAAATGCCACATACCATATCTACAAACAAAATAAGAGCTATACATCCACAGAATGCTCATCTGACCCTGGCCAGAGTATCTCAACCCAGTCCAGGTGTATTGTGGAGAAACAAAGCATTACATTTACACCACTCCTGTTCCATTATGGGATTAGTCAAGTTCTCGCCAGCATTACAGGAATATGGTTGCCAATGCCTTTTAGAGATCTGCAATGTTGTGTTTTTATGAATTTAAAATTAAAAGTCTCTGAAAATACACAAGATTCAGTCCTTTTTATGCTTCTAAAAAGGACTGAATCACATAGGAGCCCGCATTGGAATGGCAAGATCCTAGTCTTTAAACAGAAAAAGCAAGATGGATGATGTCTACAACCTCTTATACAGTGATCCTTTTGAAGTTATTGTCTGTGACATTCCTGGACCTTCTTAATAATAAACAGCAGAAGGCAGCAATATACTGTGTTGTAGTATTGTCTGCCTGTCCTATAAAGGAAATCTCTGTTGCTTTTTCTAACACTGTGGGATCGATCAAACATGGGATCCAATTACAAAAGTGTGGAAGCCGAGTCTTGCTCTCAAGTATATGAACTTTCAACTTCCATGAAGCTGGTGTAAGTAATACATATCAGCAATAAATAAAACATAAAATAAAAAGAAACTTTCATGTCTTCTGAGATCCAAAAATAAAAGTAACATCAATGTATCAAAAAGTGGAGCACCTCTAACATTGCATCAGTCGTTTAAATTACCAGTTCACAAGAATATGTTAAAAAATGTTTTGACAACAGAACCAGATATTGGGGCAGCTGCAGAAGAAAATGGATGCTAATTAAGTGGAAGTGTCAGGAATGCCACTGTTCTGTCATTCCCAACTCGCTGCCAAACTGTGTTCTGTCTCATAGCTTCCTCTCCTCCACCTGCAGGAAGCGACACAACAACTCCAAGACACAAATCAGCATAGAAAACGGAAGGAGGAAAAAGATGATGTTGAACACCAACATCACTTGTCTTATAAGGTAGACACTATTTGGATCAATAATCATAATACTGTGTAATATATAGATACCACAAACAGACTCAATAATATCTGAATTATTCTTGGTGTCATTACCATTTAATTAGACAGCTGTTGTTTTGAATAGAAAATAAATGTATAGGCGGTACTGTATGTGTATGTTATTATCTACAGCATCTTTCTCATTGTTGATATTGGGACCTGAAAGCATGTGAACAATTTATTTCACCGCGATGTAGAGACATTTAGATGAGCTCATTTTTAATTAAAAAAACAGGCAACGACTATGGACAAACAATAGAAATAAAAGCTTCTTTATGTTCCCAAGCCAAAATCTGCACATAAGTCAGTTTGAAGGATCAGTTTTGTGGTTTTTATATTTGTACTTGTTATCAAATTCTAGAAATAGTGTGCCTGTACTGCAATTTAGCTTCTTATCTGTGCCATAAAGGTTCACTGATCCCTGAAAACAAAGAAGCCCTGTTGCTGAACTGAGTCATAGACGGGATACTGTTTTAACAGAATCAAAATGTAATTACATTCATTCCCCTTAATCATGTCCCAAGACTGCAGAGCTGGACACAGTCTTGCTCGCAGGACTCGTCTTTCCAATAAAGAAGTGACAAAGTAACATTGTTTAACAGGCCTTAAACTGCCATGAGCTTTTACCTTGGCTGATGTCAAAGGTAAATTGAACATTTGTTTGCAGTGAGTCCCAGGTTAGGTGATGACACCTTGAAAAGAACTGTGTATTTCTCTGAATTCAGGCTGAATATGTATTATTTTGTCATTCCTACTGAGCATTTGCATGTTTGAGTGTGCAGTTGTGCAAGAGCAGCAGTACTGCATTGACAGAGTATAGCCTATTATGGGGTCTGATGTGAATAGTGGGGGAGGGATCTTAACAGGTTTAAAGATATTCTTCATCAAAAAACTCCTTGTCCACCAGTGTGATCGCTTTAATACTGCAATGCTTGGTAGTGTTTTAAACACATCTGTGGATTTTGGGCAATAGAAAATGTCCTTGACACAGACATTGGTGAATCATGGGTATATTGTGGCCATTCAGGGAGTTAAATAGATATTTGAAAGATCAATTACAGATCACTGATCAAATTTAGTCAAACATGCCTGTGTTGCTCTGCCCTGTGGCTTGATACAAAAGTGTGCTAGTGTCCATTTTTTTCACAGTGATGTGAAATAGCATCAGGTCATCTATAATTTGTCTTTTTAATTGGACCAGGAGAAGATTTTCAAAACCTGGAGTTTTTCTTACCTATTTGGCTTCTGCAAATTAATCAATATGGAAATTTATACAAACTGAAAGTAACAAGACGAAAACAAAAAGAAAACTTCCTCATAGTCAATTTCTTCAATCTGACAGTGTTTATTTCATCAGATTTCTTCATTTTTTTTCTAAGGTGCATGATGACTGTGTCGTACTGTATATTAAGCACTGTAAAGCATGACAGCTAAACAGTAACAACAGAATGTAACAGCAAAACAGAGGTCTCCTAAATCAGATTCATATACAATAATTCTTCCCAAAGCTTGACAAAATTAATGGAGCAAGACTTTGAATGTGCATAGGTCTATGAAACAGATTACATAATACTCCATGTTACTCACTCAATAGTTATGTAAATTGAGCAAGATACTGTACATGTACAGCTTAGTTGTGCTACAACTGTAGTTTGACAAAGCAGTGCAAGTGCACACACTGAATGTCATGGGTCAAGTTCATGTTTAGACACACGTAAAAACAACTTGGTTAAAGGTCATGTTTAGTAATCACCTGGACTACCCTCCCCTAACTCTGAGGAAACATCACCCCAACCACACCACCTTACCACTCAGTAAGTAACTTTTAAGCCAAAACCCCTCAAAAGTGGTGAGAATGATTTTACCGTGGTGATGGTCTCGGCATCTGTTGAACTGTCTCTGTTCGTCATATGACAACATGTCCAGGCGCTCTGCACATCAGTATGTGACGGCTTGGGATATGACAAAGTGTCAGTTTATGATGAGTTTGGAGTGAGAATTCATTGAGCCCACAAATTGCAACTCCATGGGACCAGGTACCAACAGGAACTATGAGGTACTGTTATTTGCCCCTGCAAGGTTGTGACTCCAAGTGAGGTCATACTAAACACACTTCAGAATTATGCAGATCACAGACATCACAGAATTGTATCAGTGTATATATGCCTCATGATGTTGATTCACAGGACACATCTATCCAAATAATTGGGAAGTTGACCAAAAACATCAAAGTTTTCAGGAAACTTCTGTATTGATAAATCAACCATGGACTTGAGGCCTAAACTACCACATCCCTGCATTAAAATAAATAAATAAATAAAACTATGTACACTAGTCCCTTGCTATATCGCCGTTCACCTTTCGTGGATTCAGTGCATCACAGGTTTTTATGGCGGGCATATATGCTGTATTTTATATCGCAGATTTTCACTTTGTGCCTCTTAATAAGTTGTGCTTGTGTTTTTTGTGAAACTTTTGTTTTATTTCAACCCCTGCAATGTCACCCAAGCATCCTTCATCTTCTAAGGCTTCTGGTCATGAAACTTAAGTGGCAAAGGAAGATGCTGACCACAGCACATAAGGTAAAACTGTTAATATATGTTGCCAATACGGTGCCGCCATCAGAAGAGCCATAAAGCTGTCATTGGCTGTGCAGTATGTAAACGTCATCATCACCCTCATCATCATCATTACTGTCCTTTCTCTGCTCTTACATGTTAGTCTCATAAAGTCACTGTATTATCATTATTGTTATTATAAATATAATGTGTTATTATAGGTATTATTTTTGTACAGTACATTTAGGCTATTCACGGTAAACTTACCTATCACACTCATATATTTATAAATTATTACATACATTATTAATAAAGTAAAGGGTGAGTTGTTAACAGTGCAGGGAAGGATTATAAAGGTAAAAATACACGTAAAATAATAAAATAAATATGCTGCTGCTACATCACAGATTTTCACCTATCGTGCAAAAACTGAACTGAGTAGTGTGAAGTCGAATTGATATCATAACTGAAAAAGAACATTATTGATTCCACGTCCTTACATGTAAGTAAAAGCACTCAAGAAATTTAACCTGTGTAGATAAATAATACATAAATGATGAGGGCTGGCAGCAAGGCCCTTATTGCTATGACTTGAAAGAAAAAAACATTCAATGAAACTAAAAAATAAACATGTTGAGAAAGACTCACTATACAACTATTTTTTGAAGGCATCATAAAATTAGAATCTAAAGATACAATATTAGTCAGCATAGAAGCTGACCCTTGAGGCTATGTGTAACTTACTGACCTAGACAGACAATTAACAAGCTTCACCTGTCAGACAGACATCCCTCCAAGCAACTTATTTCATTAACAACTAATTGCTCATGTGAAATGAAATGTTGTTTAACTCCAGTGCAGCTTTATTTAGCATTTAATTAACGTATCTGCTACCAGAACACCATGCTGCCTGCTTGTCTGATGATATGCTTTTTTAAATGTACTGTACCCCACTGATTCATGACACAGATAGCGTCATCCATTGAAATACTCAACTCTTTTAATGCTGTTGTATTAATTTAGTCAGGATCATCACTTTATTGGTTTCAAATAAGGTATTAAAGAGAAATAAGATTACAGCAAAGTAGTTTGTGAAGACCTCCATGACAAGTGAAAAAATGTTGAGTGCTCTGTTAATATCCTGTCCTGGAAAATTTTCATTCTGATCACAAGTTTGAGTTTTTATTAAAAGTTACCTTGGTATTGTCTACATCAAATATCCAAAAAAGATTAAAACATTAAATCTTGGAAATAATGGGCAAATGTAATGTATCATGTAAATCATTCATTCATTTTCTACCCGTTAATCCTTGTAAGGGTGAGGGAGGGTGCTGGAGCCTATCTCAGTTGACTTAGGGCAAAGGCAGGGTACACTCTGGATGAGTCACCAGTTCATTGCAGAGCTGACACATAGAGACAGACAACCATTCACACTCTTGCCTATGAACAATTCAGAATTATAAATTCACCTCAACCCTAGTGCATGTTTTCAGTTGTGGGAGGAAGCTGGAGTACCTGGAACCCACGCAGACATGCGGAGAACATGCAAACTCCACACAGAAAGGCCCTGGACCTTCTAGCTGTGAGGCACAAGTGCTACCCACCGCACCACTGTGTCACTCATGTATGTAAATCAAACTGTCTTTAAACTAGTTTCTGGTGATGCCATTGTCTACATCCAGAAAATAAGCTTTATTATACAGTATATCTAGAATAAAGCTTATTTTCTGGATAGAAGCCTATACACCCCACATTTTTCAGACCTGAAAGACACTCCATAAGATCAAGTAGAACACATCATATATCTACCTAACATCCTTTCAGATAAACTACACTGGGAGATTTGAGAGAGCACTCTAGGTAAAGTAAGTAGATTCCTCATTCTTTATATCTGAAGGACAACATTGAAGCTACAGTAAAGCAGCTGATAAGACGAAGGACAGGAGGTGCTTTATCAGTATTTACAAAAAAAGGTACATGCTGTGTTTGGAGATGAACATACAGATGCATTTCTAATTGGTTCAAAAAAGACCCTATGGGTGTCTACATGGTGGAGTGCTTTTCAAGGTAGTGACACTAAAATGATGGATGGCAAAGCTGGAACTGAAGATAAAAAGTGCACAAAAAGATGCAGGTGAGAAAGAGAGTGAGGGAACCAGGAGAGGGAAAGCAATGATAGATACTGTTTTCGGTGAGAAACTATGATAAGGCAACGGATTCATATCAGTGGAAACACATTTAACGGTGAGAAATTAACCAAAGTGAGTGCACTCCCCTGGCTGATGAAGGATGCATCAGCATTTAGATTGCTGTAATTTACATTCCTTCAAACTGTGGGCGCAACTTTTTTGTCAAAGAGCAGTTAGATAACCTCAGGTATACCTTTACTCATCTGGAAAACTACATTGATATGGGCAATAGACAAATTGTTTTTACTTATTATTAGTTATGTATATGTGTATATTGTTTCACTATGTTTTTATACAAATAAGTTTAGTCATAGTTGGGGTACAGTACAGGAGACAGCCTTGACTTTAATGACATCCTGACATGTGATGAGTTTCTATGTTCACTGTTTACATTGATACTCATGTAGCCATGGAGTAATCACATGACTGAGTCAGAGGTATGCCTGTGGCTGCATCACAGCAACAGATAAAAATGTGCTTTTCACACAATAACATTTCAAACTGTAATGGGTGTTCTGGACATTTGTTTCCTTCATAAAATCCTGAATATCCTTCACCTCTACAGATTGTGTATGGGCACCTGTTATTGGCAATTACATCATTAATAAGTCAATAAAATCAGAATTCAGAAACAGCCTGCCACCTAGGTGATAAAAAAGGACAAAAAAACACTGTTTTCCAAGGTAAATCAAATCAGTTTGCTGCTTAAAAACAAGCAGCCTTTAGAAATAAATTTGGCATCATAGTCATTCAATATGTTTTCAAACTCAAACGCAGGTAGAAGTATAGTGTCATGGTTACGATAGAGTTTCCATAGACGTGGTATTCAGCCAGGGTTTCACTGATATGATTGACATTTTGGAGGAGGTGGGCGTGGTTTGTGAACTCCCTCTCATTAGCGGATTGGAAACAGCTGTTTGGAGAGGAGGTGTTAAAGCAGCTGATGGGACGCAGCAGCGGGAGAGTGATGAAGTAATTAGGACCGAGATGCCGACAGAACAGGTGGAGAATCTAGAGCAGAACCAGAGCTGAGAGAACTGCACCACATCGATTTACAGACTGAGAATTGAACTTTTAAGTAGCACGCTAACACTTTTGTATATATTCACCTTAAAAAACACTGAACGACAACCAAGCAACCCATGAGCGGGTTGGCCGTTCCATCAGAACAAAGCACACAGACCACCAGCCAGACGGACTCTGGGGGTGTGATTCGCCGGACCCACCAGCAGACGTGTGGGGTGAGTTTACAGCCATACACCTACTCCTCTGATAGGTTAGGGATAAACACATCACATAGGGCTAGTATAGAACACAACTCAAGTTCTGTACCGACACGTAGGGCCTGGGAAGGTTTAGTTATGGAGGGGCTGTCTTGGGCGCTTAGAGAGTTGAAATATAGCTAAACTAGCTGGACCCTCTTGTAACAGTCATACTGTTTATCCAATGCAGTTGAAATTATACAGCCTTGTACTGTGTAAACCTTTAGCCACCATTTTTAAAATCTGGACATAACTGTGAGTTGCACCTCATTAGGATCCTTCTACTTGAGAACAAGACACAGCAAAACTGTTGAAAGGAGACGCATCTGGCACCTGCAGGAGTGTCCTTCGGATTTTGTTCAAATAATCAGCTCATGTTTGATCCCACTCACACATTAATAGACATTTGTACCATGAGTTATCCCTGCTGACAGAGAAAACTTAAACCAATTCAATACATTAGGTAAATGCAAAACTCAAAAAAGCAATAATGCAGAATCGTGTCACAGTATGAGAGTCTGAGCCACTCAGGTCACATATTTTAAAACACAGCAGATTGTGATATGGAAGATGAGTAAATTATAGCTGTAGAACAAAATAAAAAGAAAGCAAGCAACAATGGTTGTTGATCATGATCATGATCAACAACCAGCTGCCTGCATCATTAGTACATTTAGGCAGCATTCAATATTTATTTTTATAAAGAGTTAACGAATATGGAGACAAAAGTGGAACAAATCATATCACCTTTGTTTTTAAGTCATTTGATGTTACAAAAACTGCCAACAGCAATGGCCAATCACAGTGCAGAGTCTGTCACCAGTTTGTTTCAGTTTTTTGCTAAACATGGAATGACCCTCTCAATAGAGTTCATAGTGGTACAGTCTCTATACGGGTCAAGACATACACTGATTCCATCTACCGTTTGTTTCCCACAGCCTCAGGACTGACCAATAAAAATTTCAAAATAAAGATGGACAATTTCTCAAGACAAGAAAAAGGAAGTGATTTGATCAGTAACCATATTTTCGTCCCAGAATGGGTGTAGCACTGTATACTTCTGCAAAAAATAATAGCATGTCAGCAGCTGCACAACAGCAGGAGAGGGTAACCTAACCTTGTGTCTTGTAATAATACAAAAATAAGAAAACTACCTCCCTCCCTCTCTCCCAGCATTTTGCCAAATAGAGGATATGACAGAAGGCTATGTATTTATAATTGGTGAAATGGACAGCAATCCCAAAAGCCATTTGAACCCTCTTATGCATGTATACATTTCTTTAAAAGAAAACAAACCAGTACCCAGGGCATAGCAAAGAAATGTTTCTGTATTGGCAGGGACTCAAGATGAGACTGCAAGCAAGAAAAAAAACCCAGTTCTTCAGTTTGTCATGACTTGTACCTGTTCCACTCAGAGGCCATTAACCATAGCGACACATGATGTTCTCACCCAAGCACCAGATAAATTCCTTGGGTCTTGCAAAGAGAATATGACAGGAAACACTGTAGTTTGTGAAGCAATGGACTGATTTCCTATAAATAAGGGCTGCATGGTCGTGTTGTGTCAAAGTCACAAAGAGTTAATGTGTAAAATTAGTTTTATGGTCTGTTCACCTAATAAACAGTCCTCAGTGAATTCTCCCTTTGCGCCGCAGTTGTTTTAACAGCCCAAAAAAGGGAAGTGGTCTGTAGTTTTACAGGGTACTTCCCACTATAGGGTAAAGAAATGGGAAGTGGGAGGGGATAATTAAAATTTAAAAAGACAGGGGATAAAACACCATATTCAATCAAAGACAAAAATGTTGAAATTCAGAGGAGGAACAGATGGGCTATAAAATAAACTCAATCCAGCATAACTGCAAATGTTTTTCCATCAAGTGAAGAGATAAAAACTGCATACAGAAGGGGTACGGGACAAAGAAGCAAGCAGAAGATTAAGAGCTGTGAGCTACTCACCTTCATCCACTAGGCACATGATCCCCACTCGTACTTCGTCACCTGCCCTTTTGATTTTTAGCCATAAATAGTTTGTCTACCACTGTGTGTCCAAGCGCAGAAATTTGTCTTTGGCCCATAGAAACATTAAACCAAACCATAAAAACAATCCATCACTTAACATACATAAAGAAGACTAAAAAGCCATGACATAAAAAGGATCCATCTTATCCTTCCTATAAAAACAAACACATAATGTTCTATAATGTTCTGAAAATTCATAAAATAATACTTTAAATGTGACCAACAGTTAGGCAGGAAAACGTTATAGGTTATAGTAATAAATAAATGTAGATTTGAGTAAAGTGCTAAGTAATGAGCTTGTTTGCAATGTAGTGACTTACTGATTAGTGACATACATACACATGCCAGTGCAGGACACAGGTCGCTGATAGCATTGTGACCCGGATGTCAAACATGATTGGGTATTTTATTCATTGCCTATTACCTTTAAATTAGGTAAACAAAACTGCATGCATTAATTCAGTAATGGGACTCCCTCACAGTTTCAATGAGAGAGAATTCGCTTTTCCATAATTTCCTAAAAGCATCTTCATTTCTGACATTCATCTTGTTGTATGAATTTGTCAGTTTCAGAGTGATGCTTCACTTCCAGGGGCTTTGTCATTTTGGATTACTATTTGTCGTTTTTATGTAGTCTCCATATATTAGAGAAACGTAAACAAATAGGCTAATTTCAGAGTATGATTTAAAACAGTAAATCATATGTTGCAACTAGGATTCACACACATACATTAATCTCTGCTTTGTTTATGTGGGCTGTCACATCAACAGGCAGAGGCTGGGTAAGGGACCTCTTGTATCTGTAAGGTTTATTATTACTATTCATAGGCCCCCAAACTTGCATATTATGAGGCCTTAATCATGCACAAAATGTCCTGAAATCTGGCAATTCATTAGGCTATTACAAAATGGCTCAATAGTGCCACCTAGCAAAAACCACATTTGGTAGGCATGTGTATCACATCAAAAAGCCTCTTGGAGCCATGTCCAAAACCCAACAGGAAGTGTGACATTTTGGTTTGAATAATTTTGCAAATTTCTGTCACTTCTAGCTCTCGTACTTTAACACACTTATCCTATACACAAACTTGGCACTTCAACAAAATCTTCCTACAGACTAGTTTGTGACTTGGTCAATGTGATCTAGAGTTTTGTGATGAAAAGCTTCTTGAAGCATGTGGGCATGACAAACACCAGTGTGCAAGATCTTGCCATTACACAGGAATTTGTAATGACTTGATACATGTTGATATATGTACCAAACTTACACTGGTGTATCATAACAATACCCTGAAGAGAATACCATAAAATTATTTTGTCAAAGTCACAGCGCCACCTACTGGTAAAAGGAAATTACCCCCATAGCACAAACATCATCTGCGATGAACTGGCAACTCATCCAGGGTGTACCCTGCCTTCGCCCTAAGTCAGCTGGGATGGGCTCCAGGTCTGCGTATGTCTGTTTACAGCTGGCTACCCGGCAGCCTCCGTTGTAGTGTTTATAGCCGACAGCCTCCGGCTAGCCAGTGTTTACAGCCAGCTGCTGGCTGTAAACACAGCCGGTGGCCTCTGGCTACGGCAGATACTACTGGCTTACCTTGGCTTATGACTTGGTAGTGTGTCCATGGACACTGCACACGTCCATAACTGTAAACAACTCCACCACGCC
>JAQQAE010005577.1:0-17479 GCA_029823295.1 Pseudamia nigra | reverse complement strand
TTTCATGGGTCATCATGGTCTCAAACATTTTATTTGGACCCTCTAATAAGTAATGTGATGGTCCATCTTTAACCTTTGCTTCGTTATTAAGATATTATGGCAAATAATCTGACAAATGACTGCTGTGCTGGGGTTTGATTGACATGTCGCTGTAGCAGCAGCTCGTTATAGCGAAGTTGAACCGATTCAGACCTTCGTATCTTCTTTTTATTCAATATGGGCGTAGTTCGACATGAGATACACTCGACTGCAGCTGTGGGTAAGTGTTGCATTTGTTGGATTCAGAACTGAAGAAGAGAAGGTTACACAAGTGTCTGTTATTTGTGGACTTTTAAAACCAAAATCTGTGTCCAATTGCTCAAATATGACGCTTATATGTAAAAATGACTCGCATGAAACACTTACATCCTGCTGCATATTTAACAATAGGGAGTGTCAGCCAGGTAATACAGTTTTATGATGCATCACACACTGAGGGTTTCCATATTTTAATTTAACCCTCAGGAACCATTTGGGATCATTTTTGACATTTCATTTTAATGCTAATGGCCTGTAAACTTCCACATACTAAAGTTTAAAATTTCAACTTCAGCTCTCATTACACCCTTTACATCACTGTGGACAACATTTTACATGCACTTGTACATTTAGAAAATAAATTTGGCCCATTGACTTCCAGTTATATTCCATTTTTTTGGATCTGTTTTAATTTAGGCATTCAAGAAATACATACATACAAGGCTCTAGTAACTGCAACCCAAATAATACACTTTGCACTTTATTTTTACAATAAAAATGACTTAAAATTGTAAAAAAATATATATATTAAAAAGGATCAATATGATTTTTATAGTTCTGGTCAGGATAGATGTTCATTAAAAATTAGAAACTTTTGAACATGGAATAAATATTCATTTAAATTACATTTTTATAGCACGTTTTAGGGTAGGGAACCGTTTTGAAAACTAATGGTATGCGTGTCTATCTTTTAAAATACTGTCAGGGGATTAAACAGGAGTAACGCACAACTGAAAAACAGCTGTGGGTAAGTTTGAACCATTGGCAGCTCAACTGTCTACTTAAAAAAACGAGTGTGCCTTGCAACATTTTTACTACAAAGGTTGGTAAAATATGACTAAATACATGCAGTGCGATTTCACCAAATGCAACAATTAAAGACACAATTAAAGTTAGTTGGAATCAATTCTAAACTAGTGTAATTTGCACAAGCGTGTGATATTATTTGTGGTCTTTAAAAAAACAAAATCTGTGTTAAATTACCCAAGAATAATAATCAAGATACTGAAATGTAAAAATGTCAGTCAACTACCATGGTTTGTAACATGTCCTGGCAATTTTACTGTAAAAATAAGATTAAATACACATGCAATGCAATGCAACTTTCAAGTCAATGCTGAACTAGTGTAATTTGCATCAGTGTATGTTTTTATACAGTACTGTACAAAATCTTAGGTACCTTGGATTTATTGTCTTATATTATCAGGTTTATAATGACCATACATGCAAAAAATTATGCTAAAATCAGTATGAAGGTAGAACTTGCAAACATCTACCTTTAGCTGTTTTGTAGGACTGCACCTAAAATAGAGATACAAATCTGTGCACACAATAACACATAGAAATCAGAACTAAATGGCTTGAACAGGTAAAAATCCATATTACCTTTTATACAAGTACTGTATAGCAAAAAATACTGACATGCTGAATGGAACTGGTTTAAGCCACTGTCATATTTCCATGGAGAAATGCAAGCTTGATTTTTTGGCTTTCATTGCCAGCCTGTTTTTTCTTTCTTTTCCTCTAGAACTGTTGAAACATTTGGAATTAGGTGAGGTAGCGCTGCAACTGTATTTTCTTTTTTTTTTTGCCAGTTGTGTTGTTATTTGTTTGGGGAGTTGTGAGGAAAGGTTCCCTCCTTCGGTTCACCTTCGCGCAGGAGAGAGAACGCCAGACATTCAAGAGGCCCCGATTCAACAGAACGGCCCTGTTCCTTTTGTTCAGGAAGAGCCCTTTTTTCTGCTTCTGGATCTGTTCTGGCTGCTGCAGACTGTCAAAACAGTTGGTGATGGTAGAATGTTTGCTGCAGCTCAAATGTGGTTTTATTTGCAGTGACGACAACATCCAAACGCATAAAATGTGGATGTGTAAATGTTACTGTGTTACAAATAAAAAGAAAACTAGAAAACACACAGAGCACAGACCTCCACCAAGGCAGCTCGGTTTCTCTTCATAGTGAAAACCTCCCATTATCATTTCCTCCATAATGTTATTGCACCAAAAGTAATATTCTTAAATTTATTTGACCCTCATTATTGGATTGTTTGACCATAATAACCTACCAATAGCATTTGGAATCACATACATATCATTATGAATTCAATAGTCATTCCCTAAAAATAATATTTCCATAATGGTGGTTTTCTTCTGGATCTACAGTAGCTCCGTCAATGTTGAAGATACATCAAATCCATGGACACATGACTGAATCAGCAGACTTTCCACTACATTTTGCTGTCAGTTTCATGTCTATAGCTTTATTTACTACCTTACAGTAGCCATTTTTCCCTCAACCCCTGTAATTATACATATTTTGGATCACTATGTTAGTTGAATTTTGTCCTATCTCACATCTGAATCCAGATAATGATCCAGATCACTCCTAGAATCTAATCGGCTGGTTCTTATGCCATTCCTGACCGATCCTGAAAATTTCATCCAAATCTACTTGTGCCTTTTATAGTTACGTTGTGAACAAACAAACAAACAGATAAATAAATAAACTAATGCTGACAAAAACATAACCTCCTCGGCAGAGGTGATGGAAATGCGTGTGTATGCTTATTTGAATCTGCAGAACACAACAAAACCAACGCGCTAAAACTTTCGACAGCACTGTTTGTGGTTTTGAAAAACTCATATCTGTGCCAAATTACTCAATACTTCTAATGATATGATGCTAAAATGTAAAAATGTCAGTCAACCACCTGGAGGAGTCACAGAAAAATCATTAATGCACAGGTCCACTGGAAAATCATTTTTAGCATTTATAATTTTTTTAAATATAAATTATCATCTGCGCACAGCACTCTGTAATAATCTGCTTTCATTAATGACCAACAACTAAAACAGCAAAGCGCTGATAAGGCTCCTTTGAAGGTGGACATCAAAAGTGATGCCTCTAGGGCTGAGAACAAGGGAGTGCTTCTTTGACATTTTCCCAGTGCAAACTCACACTGACTCAAAGAGCTTGGTCACGCGTATAGGTTCAAGTGCAGAAAAATATGGTGGGTGCGAATTTGGACTGCGGTCCTTGTAATCCAGGAGTGTCCCAGTTCCATACAGCTTTGAGTGAAATTCATATTGAGTGGCCCAAATTATTATATTCATCATCCATCCTGAAGAAACAGTATTCGAGACCCGGTGTAGGACAGTCTATTTTAAGATGGAAGTATATCTACATTAGTCACATTAGAACACCTTAGAGATGATGTCGATTTCTATTCTTCTGGGAATAACAAACGGCCTCATTAGAATTCCCATGGGGCTTCCCACAGTCAGGTGGAAGAATCAAAACCAGACCCAGTCACGTGGGCAAACAAATACGCTGCTATTGTATTACAAAACGAAAGTACCTGATGAGCATTTATAATTTCAGATCAGCAGTGTGTTTTATAGACGCCACTTAGAGCTGAAATACATACACGGTATTCACGCACGTGCAATTGTGTTGTTTGTAATGGACAGCAGGGCACAAGGGGTTGGTTAGCAGCACAGTAACTGGGGCTGGAAGAGTTACCAGCAGAGACCGAGGAGGCAACTGGGTTTGTGTTTGCTCTGTTCAGGGAATAAATATCAATCTGCCAAAATACCTGCCTTCTGACAGTCACCCGTCTACGTTTATCCATCTACTGTCAAAGCAGGATTACCCCAAAAGCCCCCTTGGAAACTGAACCACCTACAGCCAAGTAGCTCATTTTCACTACAGCGCCATGTGCAAACAAAGAAGGTGGGAGAAGAAGCAGAAAAAAAAGGAGAAAAAAAAAAGATCTGCACTGGCAAAGATGCCGCAGTAAATTTCACCCGAGTAAACAATATGGGAAAGGAGCCAGGATCTTCTTCACATAATGTGCTTAATTCTCCAGATTAACAGGAAAATGGACTCTTATTTCAACTAGAGAGCTGTTTCTAAATGACGCCTATTCAGGCCAGTTTCAATTTTGACATGCCAAAGCTGTCTGAGGTGCTCAGTTACTGGGAGTGGGATGTGGGCGGGGGTGTTAGGTCTCTTTACTCTCCTTGTGCTCTATGGTCTCAGTCCAGCTGGCCTTTAGAATATGGATTATGTGGTGCCGTGGCCAGGCTCTCGCTCCATGGGGGGCTGGACTGGGTGCCCAGCTTCAGCGGACTCCCCACCGAGACCCCTGGGTGAGAGGACGCCGAGAGCCCTCTTGGTTCTCAGGGCGGGATCATTCAGAGTGTGGCGGATGCTTACCACACCAGCACCATACGTCAGTGTGTGAAAGAAAACTAGCGGGGAAGAAAAAAATATTTAAAGACAGTGAAAAGGGGGATGGTGGGTGGGGGAACGGGGATCCGGGTGAGGAACATGTGTTTGTGGCAGAGCTGTGAATCCGCACCACTGCCAATCACAACGCCTGCTCTGTCGGGGAAAAAGTAGCAGCAGTAAATAAAAAAAGAACCTTGGGAGTGCAGCTGTGCGGCAGATTTACCTTTCAAAAAAGTCTGGGGCGATAATAAGTATCCAAATGACAGCTCTGTGCCACTGCATCCCCGACTAAAGTTAACCAGAGGTCCTAATGTCGAGTGCCAGCAGCAGACACAAAGGTCTGAACAGTGGGGCGTCGAAGCAGCTAGCACAGCATGGCTAAATGGGGCAGGTGATTTCCCATCTCCTCCACTGCCCTCAAGGCGCAGCCAATCACTGCCAGGGAAAGTGCCGCCCGAGCCAGCAAACCAGGCAGTCAGTGAGTGGAAGGGCTAGAGACGGAGCTGGAGTCTATCTGGGACCATGCATTATTCACATACACCGCTACGGCACTAAGACCTCCACAAAGGAAAGGCCTCAGGTTCCATCAGTGCCGACTTGTTTCCAATCTATTATTGATGGCAACACTACACCCTATACTTTTCCCTGATTTACTGGATTCTATCATTGTTTCTATAATAAAGGCTATTTCCAGTAAAGTCAGAGCAAATGAGTGGAATATTTGCAAGCATGGTGCCAGTGGGCGCCCCTTTCGTCGGAGTCTCCTAGAACTGGCTTTAATTACGCAAATCAGAGATGTATTACTGTTACTGAAATGAAAGATTTTCTGCAGAGTGTGGTCTAAGAGCGTAGTCACCCTAATATACACAGCAACCTGAAGCCTTTGTGCAAATCATCAATCATGTCAAAGGTACGTTTCCATGCTAAATTAATTTCAGCATGGAGACCTCCAGTTAGACCTAAGTGAAATAAATGAGCTATCCAATTACCACATTATGATCACATGTAGGTTTAGAAAGAAAATGCACAGACAAAATTTACTCATCAGCAACTCCTCAGTATCTAATGTTAACTGAGTGCTGATGTTAAAGAACATGGATTTCAACAAAAAAATTGAAAAAATAAATGTCTGAGAGTCTATTTATAGAAGTCTTTCATCTACTTTGCATCAGGTTAAAGCACTGGAAGCACAGATTAAGCCTTGAAAATAAATACGATTCTGTATTATATTATAATTTCGCAGGACCTGAAAACAATGAACTAAAAAGACTCATGTTAGTGTGAAATGAAGCAAGAACATTGAATAAGTGCTATAAACCGGAGACAGAGAAAGATGATCGTTAAAATTGAAATGATACACAATGAGCAAGTATTTTTTGTAGCATTATATACTGTGCTGTGAAGCTTTTTAAATGAGGATTTAATTTATTAAGAGGAAAATAGCTATTCAAACGTACCTGGCCCTATGTGAAAAAGTATTTGCCCCCTTAACCAATAGGTTGTTGTAACAACTGGTGGCAACAACTGCAATCAAGCTTTGGCAATAACTTAATTCTTAATTCATCCATAATGGGAGGTTTTCATGAACGGCCAATTTAAGGTGATGTCACAGCATCCAAGTCCAGACTTTGACTAGGTCAGTCCAAAACCTTCATTTTGATTGTTTGAGCCATTCAGAGGTGGACTTGCTGCTGTGTTTCATATCAGTGTCCTGCTGCATAACCCAAGTGCTCCTGAGCTAGAGGTCATGAACTGATGTCCAGATATTCTCCTTCAGGATTTTCTGGTTCAGAGAAGAATTCATCGATTACATCAAGTCATCCAGGTCCTGAAGCAGCAAACAGCCGCAGACCATCACACCTCACTACCCTGTTTGACTGTTGGTATGATGTTCTTTTTGTGAGATGTTGTGTTAGTTTTACACCTGGCGGTGAGGGTTGTGGGGGTTACACAAACCTTACAAAAAGTTTTGTCTCGTCAGTCTACAGAATATTTTCCATAAGTCTTGGGGATCATCAAGATGTTTTTTGTCAAATGCGAGACAAGCCTTTGTGTTCTTCTACTCAATAGTGGTTTTCACCTTGGAACCCCCCCAACACCGCTGTCTCTTTCTTGTTGTTGAATCACGAATATTGACCTTAACTAAGGTACGTGAGTTCTTTGGTTCTTTACATGTTGCTCTGGTTCTTCTGTGACCTCCTGAAGGAGTCGTCGAGGCGTTCCTTGAGTCATTCAGGTCAGTTGGCCACTCCTGGGAAGATTCACCACTGTGCCAGGTTTTTTTCCATTTAATGTCATCACAAAGCCTTAGAAATGACTTTGTAAAAACAAGGACAGATGTCAATGACTTTGTTTCTCATCTGTTCTTGAATTTCTGTAGCCTGTGAGATGATGTGTTGCTTATTGAAATCTTCTATCCTACTTTGTCAGACAGGTTCAGACAAGTGATGGGCATTTCAAGCAAAAACACAAATCGATAATCATTCGTAGTTAACTGATTAGTAATCCTACCTCACTGCCTGTCCCACAGAGCCACACGTTTACCTGGTGGACCTGTTACTCTCCTTTTGTTGTGAAACTGTGCATCCGCTTACATGCTACTCGTTATTTAGATGACAGTAAAAACGAGTGAATGTTTATTGTGAGAATGATATGAGAGTGGCATTAATTAATAGATTTAAATAGATGTTAAAGACAGTCTGCATTTCAGACCTTCAATGTCTGCTGTAGGTAAAAAGCACCAAGCTAAACCATAGACTAGCTTGACAACTGTGATCTTGTAAGCCAAGTTAACAGGATAGTAGTCCTGTTATGATCAGCTACTAGCTCATTTCCCAACATTGTAGGATGCACCTTTAAGAAATATTTTTCCACATATGGCTAGGTAGGTCTGAATAGATTTTTCCCCTTAATAAACTAAGCCATTTTTTAAAAACTGCATTTTGTATTTACCTGGGAGATGATGGTCTAACATTACAATCTGATGCTCTGAAACATTTAATCTTGACACATACACACAAACACAAGAAATCAGGAAGGGGGCAAATACTTTTATCACAACAGTGTGATATTTCATGTGATGTGATATTATATGTATAATATCTAATCAATTTCTGTGGTAATATATTTCTTATGATGTGAAATGAGCCAAGAACAGGGAGACAAGTATAGAGATCAAAAACAAAATGTCAGTTATTAGAAATGAAATAACACACTATCAGCAAGTTAGATTGTCCTTTAAACTCTGGTATTTATCAAATATCTTAAGAAGTTGTGTCTTTTGAACTCAGAATGCTTTGCATTTCATGGCATGTCCACATTATTACCATGCACACATCAAAGATTTCCCCTAAATCTCTTCAGAAAACTCGATCGATCTGCTCAGTATGCGTGGCCGAGACAGTGGGCCATCTTTCCCTTTGAGGATGTCGACGCGTTTGACCGATGTGCAGTCGATCCCCCAGATTGTGGCTAATCATCATTACCGGCTGCTGAAACAATGACTTTCCTTCAGCCTGCTCAGCTTGAAGGAGGACACAGGGGATCTGCCAGTGTTCTTATGGCGGCTTAACACTTGAGTCTGGATTTGAGGAATTAAGGCCGACTTGGACACAACAAAATGTGTACTCTGATCATCTGTCCAAATCATCAGCGATACCCTTCCCTTGCACTGTAAATCTGTCACATGAAGAGGAGAATTTCCACAGCAGGCATTGCATTTTGGGATAAACTATGATAAAGTTGCAGTTTAGGCTGGTGAAATAAAATTTAAACTTCTGCAGCCAGATAGCAAATGATGACTGCTGCACAATCCTAAGAAGAAATAAAAGATAGTGTATAAAACAATAGGAGGGAAATGAGGACAGATGCATAGAAGAATACCAGTTGGGGAATTCTGCAAAATGGACAGCGGATTATGAAAAATGACTTCTTTCTTACAGTGCTTAAAGGTTAGGTCTCTATTACACAGAGAGCAAAATGTCAGCAGTATCCCCTGAAAGAGTGGACTGTGATATTAATGGAGAGTCCAGGGAATGGGCTTCCCCTGACTGAGTTTCCCCTCCACCAGACACATTATTCATTTAGTTGTCAGCCAGCACCTGGTGCATGTAACACTAACATCTACAAACTAAATGATGGAGAGAATATGGCCCACCCTGGTAGGCAGCCAGTGGTGAAATGAATGTAGAATGGAGAGTCAAAGTACTGCTGCAGGTAATCAAAGAGCCGTTCACCTGGACATCCGAAGGTGTCGTCCAGGAAGTATTAGCATAATGTTCAATGTAACTCTTACATTTGCCTCTTAGTAACTTCTGAGATGCTACAGGACACACATCACTTAAAGATATGGCTCTACCACTTGCATGCAAAGGCAGGTCAGGCTCTTTTTGTTTATTCTAGCAGAAAACAATTGCAAAAGAAAACCGACAGGATTAAAATTAGCTTCTGAATTTTCATTGCTACCAGATACATTTCATATACAGGACTCTAGTTACAAAAAATGAGATAGATTTGTTAGAAAAAGTTGAATTTGATCCATTTTAATCATGTCTATTCACCGCTAGCATACTTGTTATTTGTTAGTGTTTATTAAAAAACTAATAACCACAGATGTCTAAGAGTTGCTGTATCGTTGGCTGTACAAGCAACAAAGTAAAAAAAATACAAAAAAAACCCCCCAGAACTTCAGTTTATTCAGCTACCAAGTTGAAAAAAGTGCTTTTTGGCTCCAAACCATCTGGAGGGAAGACTGTGACAAGCTACACCATGTATCTCCACACACCTACGTGTGGAAAACATTTTCATATCACACACACAATGTATAATGAACAGCTAAAGAAATAGAAAATTGTACATGTCTAGAGTGACTTGTAATTTTTCATTATTTTTCCTCTGTAAATTTCTTTAACACATAATGTGTTAAAGACATTGTAAGACTCTGTGTAGTATAATTAGACTAACTGGTCTAATGGCTAACAGCAGCTAGCCATTGGCTTTGCCAGCTATTGTTATATATCCTGCTATTCAACATTAACTAGCATATTGGCTGTTCCAGGGCCCAGTAGCATATTTGATTTATACTGACAATCAGTGAAAACTTTTAAGATTTTTTTTTTTTTGTTAAAATAAGATGGTGAGGGAGTTATATTTATTTTTTGTTGGAGAGTGTATGACTGCTTGTTTAGTTGGGGTATTGTGCTGTTGACACACTTCACTGCACATGGGTACTCAGTGAGATTCCAACAATACACAAAGGGTGTGTACAAATTTTAGGGTGTGTCTCACAAACCCTATAAAAAGCCATGAAAAAGGCCAACATTTTTGTCAAAACCGAAATGGTGCAACTTTCAAGGGATGAACCATGAGGTCACCTTTCTCCAGCAGGACAATACTCGGCCACAACCGACATGCATCACAACAGCAAATCTGTAGGCACAAGATGCAAATGTCTTGCCATGGCCACCATACTCCCCAGACCCCAACCCCACTGAGCATCCGTGGGACACCCCCAGCAGACAGATCAATAACAGTGTCCCTCGTCCACAGAACAGGCACAGATGTCCCAGGCGGAATGGGACCACATACCCCCAACACAGAACTAGTCAACTGGTGCAAAGCATGTGTTGTAGTATTACTGCTAGGATTTTTTAAAAAGTTTTTTATTTTAATTTTGAAATTAGAAGCAGGTGAGTATCACACAAGTATAATGAAATGAAAAAAAGAACAAAAACAAAGAGAAAAAAACAGGTAGTCATGATTTCTGGCCTGCAGACATGAGGAGCCAGGGACTGAACCATCAACCTTCCGGCTCATGAATGACCCACTCTACCTACTGAGCCACAGCTGTCCCAGAAAATGTATTCATAATCTGCCTACTGTTTTCCACATTCTCTCCAACAGGCCGGCTGAAAAAATAAATTTGTCAATGTCCAAGAATTGGTAGAGGACAACTGGACCCTCCAAACAGTTCACCATATAGTACGTCCTCAGGTTGTTACCGCCTGCATTGAAGCAAATGGGGGTAATACCAATTACTGACGTAAAATTGGCAACAATTTATTCTTGACAACTTGTTTTATTATTGTCTTTTTTCCCAGAAATTGCAGGGTCTGTTGTGGTAAAAAAAAAAAAAAAACACTGGGCTTTGAATCCATGAGTAGCAAAATACCATTGGGGACCAATGCATCTGAACTTGACAATGATTGCTATCATGTGATGTCAAAATCACAACAATTCAAAATGGCTTGCTCTTTTTGTTGTCCTTTGTGTGGTGTGGACTCCTGCTGACCGGCTGCACGGATCAAGTTTCACTGCTTTTATTTGACATCACAGACTTTATGTAAACTCAATAAAAGAGGACTTTCACAGTGTGGGACTTTCTGGTGAGCAGACACCCCAGCATCGGTGTCACTAAGAAATGCATAAAGACTTTCCACCTCACTGTGCAAAACTTCTTATCTCTGAACAAAAGTGGTCCATGTCGAGAGGGTGCTGCACCAGCAAAAAAAATGACTCACCATCCAAAATAAATGAGTTTATGAAACATTAAATAGGATTTTCCAAAACGAAGCAGAACCAGCTAGCCCTCGAGTCAGTAGCTCTTTACATTCAGCCCTGACCACAGATAGCATTATCGAATTGCTCGTGTCAATCACTGGAGCATTTTCCATGTAATCTACCCCGTAACATGACTTACAGCATAAATGACAAAGAATGGCATGTGCTGAAGAAATGTGATAGACCCAGACAGAATGACAAGATGATTTAATATGTTATAGAGCGAGTCATCAGTCATAGAGCCACCACTTTATCTAAGATGCAAAATGGCTTCAGCGCGAGGCAGACTGAGGCAGTGGATTATTTGTGAGTAATATTCTTTTGCCGTGGTAAATATATTGTGTCATGCAGCAGAGGGTGGAAGAAAAATTCTCTCTCAAGCTGTTTTAATGAAGTCCCAAATGTCATCCTCATACTTCTTTCAAGCGCAAACTCCGAGAAACTCCTCTAGATGCTGACTGTCCCGTAGTGTGTCTTCAGATGATTTAAAAACAAGCAGCTTTAGTGACAGGCACATTAAGAGGAAAACAAAAAAAACTAAGGGAAGGGGTCAGAGGTAGGCGCTAAGTGGGCAGGTGGTTTGGACCATTAAAGTCTATCTTCATGACAGCAGATGTTAGATGAAACACTGAGGCGGAGACAGGCTCTGATTGGGTTCAGCTGGAAAAAAAACCTTCTGTCCTGGGAAACTAGAATAGTTTGCGAAGTCTTTACGAAAAAAAAAATTACCTTCATCATCACCATCTTATAATTCATTTGCAATTACCCCCTTTGTGCCATGTCTTTACACAAAGGCTAATAGAAAAAGAGAGTTCACAGGAACACCATTATAGTGAAAATGTCAATGTAATTTGTGTTTTTGGTGAGCGTAGTGAAGAGCGTCAAAAGCTGAGTTTAAATTAGAGACAACACATTTTTCTCTCAACAATAGTGAGCAGCCAAGGCGGGAGGATGGGCATCCAATTACTGGAGTGCTGTGTCTGTCATATTGACACCACGTTTGGGGTTCTTCAACGATGTATTAAATATACCAGAGGTAAAGGCTGAGCTGCAGTAATGATTAAAAGATGTGGGACAGACTATTGGAGCCATCATTATTAGTCGGAGACATTAAAGTTAAATAGTCAGCTCAGCAAATTGTCAATACGTCCATTTCAATGAGTACTGACCATGTACTGCCCAACAAAGGCAAAGCGCAGTAACCGCAGTGCTGTATTTTCCCCGTCCTGGTTACTTATTTTTTGTATATTTATCATACTTAGGCTTAAATCATCACACAGTGAAAATTTGGTCATTTTCCTTTATTTAGTGTTCAATTTTGATAATTTTTCTCACTTTTTGTTCATGAGGCATCACATTCAGCTATTTTTTGGCTTCTAATATTTTTCATTTTTTCAATTTTGTTGATTTTTTTTTTTTACCTTTTTATACATTTCTTGACATTTTGATTTGTCTTCCATTTGCTCCAAGCTTGGACACTGTGTAAAACAGAAATAAAAACAATACAATGAATTGCATTAATCAACTGAAACAATATATCAGATGTTGAAACTGAGACATTTTTCCTTTTCATTGAAAATAGTAGGCCCTTTTGAATGTGAGGAAGCAACACCTCTCAAATAAGTTGGGACAGGGGCGACAAAAGGCTGGAGAAGTAATCAGCACAAATCAAAACCAACTGGAAGAGCATTCGACAACTAACCAGGTTAACTTGTAACAGGTCAGTAACATGACTGTGTATAAAAGGAGCATTTTAAAGAGACATTCATCTGGCCACAGTTTTCCATTTTGCCTCATACCATTTTACATGATCTTTGTTCCAGGTGTTTCTGGATGTTGTTCACGTATGTCTTCTTTACGTGTTACAGATTTAACTTGTATTTGTGGATCGCACAGTGAACTGTGTTCACAGACAGTGATTTGTGGAAGTGTTCCTGAACCCATGCGGTGATTTCCAGTAGAGAATCATGTCTGTTTTTAATGCAGTGCCGTCTGAGAGATCACCAGCATCCAGTTTTGACCACCAACCTTCCTCCTGATTCTTTTGATGATATTGTACACTGTAGATGATGGATCTTTTTGACTAATTTTACATGGGGGAACATTTTTCTCAAACTGTTTGACAATATTTAGACACAGTTCGTCGCAGGTAGATGAACCTCTGTCCATTTTCACATCTGAGAGGCTCTGTCTCTATAAAATGCATACCACCTTTTTTGGACCTGGGTTTCCTGGGAAATGTACAGTACGTATTCCATTATAAATAAAGCAGTATCCATTTTGCATTGAACTGAAAAATAACTTGCGATTTTTTTTTTTCCATTTTGCATCTTGCAGGAAAAAAGCAACACTGTCTTAAATCTGTCCATAACTTGGCACATTGGTTTCTCCAAATGGCAGCAAACTCGAGAGTAAACACGCTGAAATCATGTAATAGAACCGCAGTAAACTCTAAGCTGCCAGTTTATGTTTGTCCAGCTGGTGCTTCTATACCATAGTGAAAAGGAAATCCTCATATCAGGTTTTCAGAACTGAAACAACTAAAAATATGGTGAATGTCCACCACTTGAAATTTAATTTTATTGTCATTGTCTTTTCGACTGAAATATGATGTGACACTGCTACATGAGGTTGTGGAAATGTCAAAAATGATGACATTTTTGGGCATTTAGAAACAAAACAAGTGACGAAATAAGAAAACAACTGAAGTAATGAAATCATTCACATGCCTTATTTTAATACTGGAACAGTCAACGGGTCAAAATAACCCGTGTGCGATACTTAAAAACTGAAGTTTTTTTTTGGGCTGAAGGCCATATTGTTCATTTTCTTGGCTATCCTATTCATTTTTGTTCATTTTGTTGATGACTTTGTTCACGTGTTACTTATTTTGTTTCTTGTTTTGTTCTAGTTCATGAATATTTACTGGACTCTCTTTATTTTGGTGATAACTGAGTTTGTCTTTTGTTCAATTTCATTCATTTTCCTGATTAGCTTTCATTCAATTTGTGGATAATTTTATTTATTTTCTCTTTATTTTTCCATTTTGTGTGTGTTTCCGTCATTTTCCCAACTATCTGTGAAATATCATGGATTTTTTTTATGTGATCTTTTAGTTATTTTGTTCTTTTTTAATGGGTCATAATTATGGCCCTGCTTGGTTCAGTTTGGTCCATTTTCTTGATTAATAAGCTAATTTTTGTGCTTGCTTATTTAATGCTTAATTTGTACATTTTACCTATATATTGAAAGAATTTAGGTTTTGTTCCAAATTGAAATTAAGACAATTTTACATCATCTCCGTCTTTTGTACCTTTTATATTTTTCATGTTATCTTTTATATTTCACATTTCATCTTTTTTGCACCCCTTACATAATTTTGCATCTTACATCATCATCATCGTTCATGAAAATGAGATCTGCATGCAGCTTTTTGTATTCCTCGTTTGTGCAATGTTTTCCATTTTTTTGATTGCTCATTTTTGCTCACTTTGTTGCTTATTTTGTTCAGTTTTCTTAACTAATTAATCAAGGAAAAGAATAAAACTGAACAGAACAAGCAAGAAATTAATCAAAAATGAAAAAAATCAAGAATGAACAAAAAAAAACAAAATAAGAAAACAAAAAACAAATTTAAGAAAATGATCAAAAATGAATCAAGAAAATGAAAAAAAATTAACCAATCAACCCAGAAAAGGAACAAAACTGTACAAAATATTCTTAAAAAAAAATTAAGAAAATGATCAAAAATTAGCAACAAAATGAACTAAACTGAACAAAAGTCCAACAAATAATCAAGGAAGTAATCAACACTGAAAAAAAAATCAAGAAAATAAACAAAATAATAAAAAACAAACAATAAAAAAGGAACAAAACAGAGCAAAAATAATCAGGAAAATAATCAAAAATAAACATAATCTAGAAAACAAAGAAAATGAAGTAATGAAGAAATGAAAAAGTTAACTAAATAATGAAGAAAAAACAGAAATGTCATGATGTACCTGTTTGTCTTTCACATCCATTTGATATTTTTGCATTCATTACACCATATTTGTGTCCTCAATGTCACTTTGAAACTTTGCATATTTACCTTTATTGCATCTTCTTACATAGTTTTTCTATTAAAAAAAAAAAACAAATAACCCCCAGGCTTCCACACTGGTCCAAAAGTCTGCCTTAAAATCTTTGTTGCGGGATCATCTTTTCGTGTCCTGTATAAAGCTGTTACGTCCAGACCCTCCCATTGTTTTGGCTTATTTCGTTTCCATGATATTGATCCTGCCTAAAGGCTTCCTAGAGAGGTGAGGGCCATCTTCTGCCAAGAGTAGAGGTCACTCAGATAAATTGGCCAGGTTGGCTTTTAGCAGCTCCAGGGTCAAAGCACATTCATCTTATTAGGCCGATGTATCCTTTTAGAGGCCTCAGCAGCAGGATTAGACAATGGAGCAGCACCGGGGCATTAGATGACAGACCATTTGGCAAATAGGTTAGAGCAGTTTCCACCTATTGTCTTTATCTACATTACCCCGAGGAGCTGTCTGCAGGCTGGTGCACGCCAGCTGCAAAGGTTGTGCAGCTATGAAGGAGAGATTTGCAATCGCTGACAAAAGAGTGAGTGATTGTCAGGACACCGCCTTTATAAACATACACGGGTAATAGTGGGATAAAATCTGGAAGGGGCATTTTGAAACGGATCAGGTGACCAGAAAACAATAAAATAAGCATCAACACAATGCAAAAATGAATTTTAAAAAAAGAATGCAAAATTGGTCCAAAACTCATTGACTTCCATAATATTGCATTTTGATGAACATGAACAATTGAATGAAAATGGACAAAAGTATAGAAAATAATCAAGGAAATCATCAAAAATGAACAAAATATTGACAAAGATGAACAAAATGAATAAGAAAAATAAAAAATTAACCAAGTAATCATGAAAACAATGAATAATGAAAATAATGAATAATGAACAAAAGTGTAGAAAATTATCAAGGAAATTATCAAAAATGAACAAAATAATCATGAAAAGGAGCTAAATAATCATGGAAATAATCAAAAATTTGCAAATCAGTGAAGAAAATAATACATGAACAAAATTTTCAAGAAAATGAACAAAATTAAACAAAATCATGAAGAAAATTATCTAAATAAACAAAATATTCAAGAAAATGAACAAAACAGAACAAAAAAATGAACGATTAACAAGGGAAAAAAGCAAAGATGAACAAAAAAAATGAAAAAAAAATCAAGAAAATAATTAATAATGAACAAAACAGTCAAGGAAATGGACACAATTACAATTTACAAAGAGAACAGAAAGTAAATACATATATCAATCACCAAGATGATATTTTTACTTGCCAGCTCTGGTTCATTGGTGTCATTTCATGGAACTGGATTAAGTACAGAACTGCAAATAATACAGCTTTAATCCCTTTATTACCCACTTTACTTGATGTTTTTTCTGTATTTGTGAGCTGGTAACTGCAAACCTGCCCGTAATTGAAGCGTCTTATTTTACCTAAAAATATTTACATTACAGCTGCGAGGTCAAATCAGCCTTAATGCGATCACATACTCTCCGATCACAAATGACTAATGTAAAATAAGACGAGCGCAGTGTAAAAAAATGTGTACGCTCGGAGTAATTTCATTTTGCGAACCACAATAACGGCTATTCCGGGCCAGGGATAGGGATACACAGATCTGCATTTTGAGGGAAAATAAGATTTAGTTGACTAAATTAAGGATTCTGTTTCATGTTCCGTTTGTTGGTGTTGGGTTGTGTTCGAAGGAGATAAAAGGCCCGGGCTTGGAGCTCCGGGTCGAGGCAGGATGTGATGAAGAGACCCTTTATATAAGAGAATATGTTTTCTTTCTTTGAGCATGAATCAGTTTACACGGTATACTATATCAATCGTTGGCCTCAAATCTATATCTGCAAAGTGCTTAGGTTTGCATTGGTGATTAGATGAATTGAACTGAGAACAGTCTGTTACTTGAGCATCCCTCCATAGCGAGGATACCTAATGCCTCTCCTCTGCCTCTGAAGTGACCACAGTTTCAGGATGCTTTGCTCTGGGCATTTGGCCAGAAAGCTTTATGTATTCTGATACCATTCATTTTTAATCAGGACCAGAATATCCTTCACAAACTTGCAAGCCGCCTTTGGCTACAACACTTCAATTTTGTTATATTCTAATTGATTTGGCCGTTCTCCTCATTGTTGACAGGTTAAATTGACTGATAATGCTGATTTCTTCCCAGTGAGGACTGCCACATGAATGTCTTCTCCCTAAAAGTAAAATTATGCATCTCTTAAGGAGATTTAATGCTGCTACGTTGGGGGAAGTGCCGACTACAGCATACAAAATGTACTGTAGGATGCAG
>JAQQAE010005576.1:0-17484 GCA_029823295.1 Pseudamia nigra | reverse complement strand
GAGGGGAGGCAAGCTGTCAGATAATATGTTCCGCGAATAGATTTCGATGGGAGGAGTTTGTTGCCTCAAGGGGAAGGTAGACACCGACACCTTCAGCATCTTTTCCGAGGCGCGCTTAAATGTGGAGTCACAGCCTTATGGCGCGGCGTGGGGACGTGGGAGAGGTCCGGCGCCCGAACGGAGCTTTTCACTAATATGGGATCTGACGGTGTGGACGTGGGAAGTGATGTGATTCTCCAACAAACCCCTGTGACCTCCTGAGCAGCCCACTGACCAGGTAAGGTCACTTTTTACTTTTGCACATCATACAGATTTTCAGGTTATTCAAAGTTTTTGCTCATTTAATGGCGCGTGCCAATTAGAAGTATTCCAGTTAAAAGCACAATACTCTGTTCACTTTTCTGCTTAATAAACGTGCTTGTTTACAAACCAGCTGACTTCAAATTATATTAAATTCTATCTTAGATATAAACTGTACAGAGAAACGAGCCCTAAAAAGCTGCGCCTGCATATAAAATCTACTTTACTTCCCTTAATAGCATTTTTAAAAAGTTTTCTAAGACTGAAATTGATGCAGTTAGTTTGGAAGACAAACATGTTCCTGCAGTGGTGAGCGATAGGACGCAGCTGGAATTCAAGGACGTGCAGAAAATTGCATTAGGCTGCACTATGATGAGAAATGCGAGCATGCTGTTTGACTTTCACACTGAGCGTTTTTGTCAGTGGGCCTAGTATCATTTAGAGTCTTTTTTAACCGCTTTTGTTTTATTTCCTAAATGTTTTGACTCGCATTGTACAGGGAACGCTGACCCCAGACCAGCTCTAGAGGAGTCCACTTAATTTGACCTTAACTGGGGTGGAATGCAAAGATGCCCATCTTGAAGAAGGAGACATCCAAAGACCGAGACAGCCAGGTATGAAAACACATCACTGATATATTTATTCAAGAAGCCTTTTCACTGAAACACCCTTGAAATGCACGTTTTAATCAAGCAGAGTGCTGTCGCTGTCCGTGGAGCTGAAGTTGACAATCTGCGCAATTAAATTAAAGTTAAGCACCACGGACAGCGCCAGAGCCACTTCTATTGTTTGACCACTAGGGGCAGGAATTAAAAACAGGCCTTTTTTCCCTGTGGATCAATTTTCACAGTGATTTAATCATTTATACTTAATAATTTTTGAAGTGCGGCCGTTTCATTAAAACCTCATGACTCCTACAGTCTGTTACTTCATTAGTAACATACAGTGGTGGGTGTAACTTCTACATTTAATCAAGAACTGTAAGTGAAAATGTGAGGGAGTTCTAAATTTGAGAATTTCCTTTTCCTGGTAAAATATACTTCTACTTCACTACGTCTCAGAAGCAAATATTGCACTTTTTACTCCACTAGCAGCACTTTTCAGGTTATTTTTTTATCCCCTTTCTGTGAAGTGATTATGATTGGCGCTATACAAATAAAGTTTGATTGATTGATTGATTGATTGAACTATCAATCTCAAAATGTGTTGATGTTGCATATTTGTGGTTTAAATATAATTTCCTTCTTAAATTAAATAATCCAGCCCTTGGAATTGTTGGGGGGAAAGCATTGTCATGAAACTAAAAGCAGACCCGGAGAACAGAAAACGCTGCCTTATAGAATGCATTGTGGTAGATTCAACTATTGGTGGTATATAAGGTAGTTCAAATGATCAACCTTACACATTAACGCAAAATGTAAAATGCAACATACACATGGATGCAGCAGAAAAAGATAAACTATCCAAATATGCTTTTACGTTCCATTCTTTAAATATACAAATATTAATTTATAATAAATATTGCAAATAATACATACATTTTCTTATGCAATGCAGAACCTTTCCCTATATTTGAGTAAGGAATTAATGATCTGAATGTTTCCTTTTCTATTTGTGTTTGTTATTTAACATGTTCAGTTTCAAAATTGTTTAGATACATTTGGACCAAGTCTTTGTCATATAGTTTTATTTCCATGAAGTGACACCTAAACAGATTATGACACAATCTTAATGTACTGGTCTATGATCAGGAAGGATACTAATCAATGAACATATTGGCTCATCAAAAAAAAAAAAAACGGAGACTTCAAGTCCTTTTTGGTTGTGGAACATTTCCTGTAATGTAGCTCAAAGCATTTATGATGAATTATTAAGTCCTGTGCTAATAATAAACACACAGAGAAACTTGGGACACTCATTGGAAGTCACACCTCTTTGAAGTGGTTGTTTCAGGATTTGCCCTGTTTCTGAATTTTCTCCAAGATTCAGAAGTCGCATCCTTGGTCCGCAGAGTCTCATCATGTTGCTGGCAGATAAATAATCAAACAGCTGTCAAATATTAAATTGATCATCAACAGTTTAATAATTAGAAATTTTGAGTTTTTTTCAGAGAAATGACTTCAAAATGACCCAATTTTTAATATTTTCTTGTATTTCAGACACTTAACAACCTGTTGCTGGTTGCAACCTGTAACTGTGATCAGACCCATAATGAGCAGTGAATTCATAGGTTGTAAACCACTTAAGATGATAAATTAATATTTTGTTTTCTAGTAGTTTGTTCATTTTTGGGTTCAGTACTGTTAATTATATTGATCATTAAGCTCATTTTTATTCAATTTTGTTCATTTTGTGTCTAATTTTGTTCATCTTTAGATTAATTTCCCCTAACATTGTAGATTAATTATTCAAATTTACTTATTTTGTTGCTCATTTTTGGTAATTTCCTTCATTACTTCGGTCACTTCTACTGATTTCCACTCATGCTGTGGCTTAATTATTAAATTCTTTTTCATTATTTTGTTTAAGGTCACAGAAAATTAGGCGTTCCAGGTCAAAATTTTCAGGCGCAGACGTGTGAATAAAAAACAACCTCTGCAAAGTTCAAACAAAACCTTCACCCTTGGTTGCATTGATTTAGAAAACCTTATTTATTTCTATATGGACACTGATTAGGAATTAAAAATGTAATCAATATAGAATCTGACTGAATCAGCCTTGGTGTGAATATAATCTTATAAATGTCTATGCAGAGAATATTTAGTAGAAATATCCTTTACAATTCTGATTCATTTTGATCCAAAATCTGCAATTTCTTTGTGACCAGGCGCTGCCAAAGGTTCCCGTTCCCCCCCTGAAACAAACTCTTGACACGTACTTGAAGTGCAATCAGCATCTGGTATCAGAGGAACAGTTCAAGAAAACCAAGGCCATCGTGGAGAAGTTTGGGGCTCCCGGAGGCGTCGGCGAGTCCCTGCAGAAGAAGCTCCAGGAAAGAAGGGACAAGACGACCAACTGGGTAAAAGAAATGTCTTCTCGTTTAAGAAAAAAATACACAAGCACTTCAAAGTACTCAAATAGAGCTCGGAGGAATAGTTTGTTGATGGAAAGAAAAATAACTGGCAACTCTTCATCCTTCAAGTCGTCTCTCAAGCGGAAATTCAAGACTGTTTCTTGTTTTACCTTTGTAAATGTGCTGAGTCTATTTCCTATTACGAAATGTAGAACACAAGATTTGGGACTAATAATAAAATTAGGCAGTAAAGGGCTTCTGTCACACAATATTGCCCTAATGGCATGCAAAGAGCAAAACGGAGGAAAAATATTAAGATTTTCATCCTCAATCTTGTTAATTTTTTGTTTCGTTTATTATATTTTTACTGCTGTTCATTTTGTGTCATGTTTTGTTAAGCTTAATCCGTTTAATTGTTTTTTTCAGCATTTTGATTCCTACTTTCTGCATGGTTTTATCTTGATTCTTATTGTATTCAGTTCCATGATTATTTTGTTAATTTTTCCCCATATTTTGCTCATATTTGTTCTTTTAGATTTATATTTTGTTCATTTCTCTTCATTTATCCAATTATGTTGCTCACTTGAAATTTTCACTTTTGGTCTTAATTTTGCTTGTTATTTTGGTCATTTTATTTATTTACCTCTAGATGACAGAATAAATGAATATTCAAATATTTTTTGCATCTATCATTATTTGTTATCAATGTGGTATTGTTTAATGCCAAAAACCAAAGTGGCCAATGTGGTATCTACCTGTATGTTCACTCGGTGGCCCCTTTATTAGGCACCCCTTGCTAGTACTGGGTTGGACTTCCAAGCTATCATAAGATGGTCCAATGAGGTCATAATGGGATGGACAATGCTAACTCCTGAAGGCTGTGGCATTTAAACAATGTGCAGATAGGACTGAAGATTCCAAAATATGCCACCATTGGCAGCCTGAAGAGTTAATACCAGGTAGGATGGATCCCATGTTTCCATGTTGTTTATGCCAATCATTACCATAACATCCCAATGTCACAGTGGAAATCTAGACTCGAGAGACAAAGCAACATTTTTCCAGTCTTCAAGTCTGGTCACGTTTACTGAGTCCATGTGAATTGTAGCCTTAGTTTTCTGTTCTTAACTGACAGGAGTGTCACTATGTGTGATCTGCTGCCATGGTCCACCAGCTTCACGGTTTGCCATGTTGTACGGGCACAGAGGCTCTTCTGTGTTACTCAATTCTAAAAAGTGGTTGAGTTACTGTTGCCTTTCCATCAGCTCAAATGAGACTAACCTTCTCCTCTGACCTTCAGCATCAACCAGGTATTTTCATCCAGAGAACTGTTGTTCACTGGATATTTTTTCTTTTACAGACTATTCTCTGTAAACCCAAGCGGTGGATGTGTGTGAAAATCCCAGTAGATCAGCAGCTTGGGAAATAGTCAGACCAGCCCATCTGGCACCAACAACTATACCATGTTTAAAGTCATATAAATCACCTTACTTCCCCATTCGCATGCTCGGTTCAAACTTACGCAGGTCAACTTTACTGTGTCTACACGCCTAAATGCACTGAATTGCTTGGCTGATTAGATAGTTTTGTTAACATGTGTACCTAATAAAGTGGCCAGTAAGCATACATTCAATTTTATTTGTATAGTGCCAATCATAATCGCCGATTATCTCTAGACGCCTCTTTAGGGATACTAAAGAATGTTCTGTAGGAATACAGTACTTCTGGTAAGAAATGTGATGTGACATATTCCCTGTCTGACATTTTGCAAGTAAAGGAAGTAATTAGTAAAATGAAATTGACCAGCAAATGAATTGCTAGTTTAAATGAACATTAATTGCAGCTTTTTACTCAAACATGGCAGTTTTGATAAAGTTAGTGGCATTAAAGTAAAAAACATGATCAATTATTTCTTCTTTTGTTCAAGTTCATCACACAATAATTTGCTCCTGAAATCACTGTCTTATTTATTGAATATTATCAGCATACAATGTGTGTCCCTTATTTATTATACAGAATATAAAAGAAACCTTCAAATTGGATGCATTTGAATTGGCATCTGCAAAACAGAGAAATTAAATATACATAGTTGTACCGGATTTTGCTTAAAGTAGAAACATGGAACAAATGTGCACTTAATTTAAAAATCAGTATTCATCCCTCTGGTTTTCTAGGATGATCAAATTCCTAAAACACTACTCAACCCCCTTATAAAACCGTGACATGCCTGGAGATTGAGATTCATCAGAGTCTCCTCTCGTCCTCTGTAGATCCGCTCACTCAGTCCACAGCTCACCCAGTGAAATCTATCACACTCCCACTCACTGTCCTTTCTCCAGTAATGGTTTTTAGTCTGGTGCCCACAAGTCTCCGCTCAGAAAGTAGAAAAACATTTCTCATGAGGTGTCTGTGTGCCTTTCAGGTGTACGACTACTGGCTGGAGGACATGTACCTGAACAACAGACTGGCTCTTCCGGTTAACTCCAGTCCGGTCATGGTGTTTCCAAAGCAGACGTTCAGGGATCAGAAAGACGCCCTCAGGTATGTGCTGCACATTGTACTTTCATTTAGGTTCAGATTGGATTCACATGCTTTAAGGCTGGATTCACCATTAGGTCTAATTTACCTGCACCTTCATTAGTTTGTTTAAAAAAATATCGAATCTTCCCAATTGTGTTGTTTCCCACTTTCTATTGTTAAATATATATTCCACATAGATGATGATTAAAAATATAGTCATTTACACCTGTAATAGACAAGGTCAAATTTACATCTATTGAACTGAATTGATTTTAACTCAGTTTATGTTTTATGGGAACAGCAATTGTTTGCATGTGATCTGAAAGATATGTCAAATCATTTTTAACAAATTGGCAATAGAACAGAGTCAGAGATGTGATTTTTGACTCAAATATTTTTTCGACCAGTATCTTTTCTGACTGATTTGTGCTAATGTTCAAATAGAACACATTGCATTCTTGAAGATTAAATTACCTTTGCATCTCATCAGACGATCCATTGCAGCTCTTCCCAAAGTAAAAATATAGAAAGCTAAAAATGATGGGTTCAAGGTTTTAATGAAATGTTTTTCATGGGTGATACGGCTTATGTTAATTGAAAACACACGGCTGAATGAAGCGAATCGGTCTGGTTTGGTCAGGTACAGGAGTACAGTATTTCTTTCTTGCATTGCTGTCTCCTCTCCTGCCATTTCTTCAATAAGCCCTGTTTAAATTTTTCCATGCAACAAAATGAGTAGATGTCTCCATGTTGATCTGTCTGAAGGATGTTATTTGTCAGTCACTTGTGTCAATTCCAAAGTCATTTTTGCCCATCATTGCTGCCTCTTTCTCAGAACGATACTTTGAAACCCAGGAGATGATAAATTTGTGCGGTTTGGCTTTTTAGGTAGATAACAAATCCTGGTACTTCCAGTGTCACACACAATTTGGGGAATTTTTTCAAACAGTGAGGTCATTGTCTGCAGCAATAACTGCAGAAACCAACCTAGAAATGCACTCAGTGGAGATGCAGACTCACGTCAACCCACTCTTTGGTGGCCCTAACTCTGACAATTAAGTTGTGAAGTGCCAAAACTGATATTGAACTATAATGACCCTGTGACCTTGACCATTTGAATCCAAAAGCCACAGGTGCTAGTTGCCAGGTCAACCTCTATGCCAAATGTGAACCCATCTTCATTTGTTCCCTCAACTCTGTGACTGAATCTGTGTGGATCTCCAGAGAAAACTGTCCGTGATCGTTGGTTAACAATAGCAGAGACCGGTGACACAAAACAAAATATGCAGCTGCTGAGGGATTTATGCTCTTCTCAGCAGATTAGAATCAGAGGGACAGATGTGAAGAATCATCTTTGCTATTATTAAATGTGCTGAGGTCCAGCAGACATTACACCAGACCACGCTGCCCTGCTGCACTAACTGAATGTTTCCAGAGCTCCCCAAGCAGCTGGTAATCTTCTGACACAGCCAGTTATTAGATTGGGAGTGACAGGGCCAAGCTCTCCACAGAGACCGCTAGTCAGGCCTCGTTTAGGGGTGTGGTGCACTGCGGCCGCCTCCTTCGTATTGATCTGGCTTTGAACGTAATAACACCAAGACAAATGACATACTGCATGAGACCTGACAGGACTCTGTGTTTTCCTTGTTTGTCCACGCCGCCTGCTGACACGTACAGACCCTCTCTCACAAACTCAGTTAAAGCTCGTCCATTGTATGCTAGTAATTGACCGTAATGTGATTAGAGCTAGTCCGTTGAGACATGAAAGTAGATCTAATTATGATCACTGCCTGTCTGTTGTACTTGTTGTGCCTTGTTTACAGCAGCCTGTTTCGTTAATTTCAAGTTTTTCACTCGTTTAAAGGTTCGCCACTCGCCTCATCATCGGAGTGTTGGAGTATAAGGCTCTCATCGACGCGTAAGTTCAACTTGTACCAGATTATCCAACATACGACGCCAGCAGCTTCTACCTGCACGTCTGTACTCACCCTACACCTCATCTACATTAAATTTGCTTTTCAGTTTCTCCTGAAAACATAATTTTATCTGACAACATATCCTTATTCATTGTTTTATGGTCTTGTCTCATTGGTTTTAGTTTTTTTTATCTCTATTTTAAATGTATTTTATTTGATTTGTGAATCTTTTGGAACTTTTATTTTGTAAGTGCTATGTAACTAGTTATTATTATCATTATTATGTAATCATCTTTCTCAGAGTCTGAAAGCAGCATTTCCCAACCTTTTATGGCTCAAAACCCAAACTCAAAAATTAACATAAATTGGAATTTTTATCAATTTTACAATTGAAATGATAAAAAGATGTATAATGAATTTGATATGATTGAATAGTTATAATAAAATAAGAACTAAAACAACAAAATGTACAAAATTAAGCACTATATATATATATATATATACAACAAAATTATATATAACTAAATTTAGCACTATACAGTATATAATATTTGTAGTCCAAAATTTTGTTCATATATATATATAATAAAAGAAGCAAAAATAAACAAAATATTAAATAAGACAATCATGTGAATGAACGAAATTTAAAAAAAAAAATACAATTACAAATCTGAAACATAAAAAAATGGAGAAACTAAATAATCACCAAGAAAATATAAAAATTGAAAAAACATGACAAGACAATCTTTAAAAATTTGTACAGTAATAAAGCCAGGGGAACAAATTGCAAAACAAAATATTCTAGTCAATTAATAAACAAACAAACAGCAAATTAAAAGGGAAATAGAATAGCAAAAAGTGAACAAAAATGCAGAAAATAATAAAACAGGATCAGTGAAATAATGAAGAATTGTACAAAAGTAGTAAGAAAATGAACAGTGCAATCCAGTGAATGAACAGAAATTAGCTAAATATTAATGAAAGTGAACAAAAATGAATAAATACTATGAAAATATGCCAAGTAAATATAAAACAGCCAAGTAAATGCTGAAAAACAAAATAATGGAAAAATAACACAAAATGAACAAAAAACAAAAGAAATAACTTGTCAACCCACTAAAATGGCTGAACAACAAATCTACAAAAGGCCTTTTGAAGGTAATGTCATGTGTGTCCTGTTTGCAGGCGTGAGCTGGAAGTAGATTTTACTCGAGGTCAGCTGGCTGGGACTCCCATGTGCATGGGGCAGTACAACCGCCTGTTCAGCTCTTATCGTTACCCAGGCCTGAAGACGGACACCCTGAAGGTCCACATGAACACAGACTCCTCTGAACAGCAACATATCATCGTGGCACGAAAAAACCAGGTCAGCACACCTGCGCAGTTCAAAAACCTGAGTTATAAAGGCTTTATTCTCCACCTAAACATAAATAAAACCTCCATAAGTGGTCAGTTGCTTATCGCCAGTCTTGTATGTACAATTTGCATCAGTGCTGAAAAACAGTCGTATATGCAGCTCTGAAAGTAATTTGACCAGTGTTGCAAAGTATTGAAGAGTCACCATGTGTCATTAATGTAATATGTTAAGCCATCAGGCATTGTAAGCCATGTTTATACTGAACACGTTTATACTGTGCAGTACTGTGCAGAGGAAACTCAGCAGCGCCCTGGCTCGACTTTCCTTGGCACTCCTACAGAAATAGGGTGGGAAGCTCAGCCGTCTAGGAGGAGCTCAGGGTAGAACCACTGCTCCTCCACATGCAGAGGAGCCAGTTGAGACAGCTTGGGGATCTGTTCCAGATGTCTCCTAGATGCCTCCAGGACCTGGATATGTGGAAGACAATGGATGGACAAAAGACTAAAACCTATACAGTGGAACCCCGGGTTGTGAGATTAATCCATTCCGGGATCAAGCTCGTGAAACAAAAAACTCGTGAGCCGGGCCCAGTTTCCCCATAAGAATACATGTAAAACCAATTAATCCATTCCAAGACCCAAGAAAAGTCCCACATATAGACACCCATATGTGCACGTAAGATATCTGGAAAAAAATGTTTATTCATCATTACTATTTGAAAAGGAAGGTACAGTATGTTAACTATCTGAAAATAATGCATGAAATTAGTTATAAAAATTATTTCTAATGACACGTTGCCTGTTATGGATTTTCTTCTTACTGTAGAACAATCGAGCGGTGGTTTAATTTTATATCGCTGCTTTAATGCACAAACTCTGGTCATAAACAGGCAGAGAATTACACATGACAAGATGCGGCTCCTAACTTTCACAGCCATAAAGCAGCTGCTGCCGTAAAGTGTCTCAGTGATGTAAAGCTGCAACACAGAGTAGCTTACTCTCTTAAAGCCGTAAATGACACTCACCACGAGCATCCTTCTTGGGTCCCATGATGGAAAAACACAAAATGAAACACTATTTCAGGTGAAAAAAGACACAAATATGAAGCACAATACAGTGTGAGTTTCACGTCTACGTTCCCAGTCAGTCAGTGAGCAGAGCACGCTCCTCTCACTCTCACTCTAGTGAACTATTTTACTTGCAACCCGAGTTTTTGCACATGAGCTGGTACTAAATTTTGCCCAATGTCATCCTCATAACCTGAAAAATTTGTTTGCCAAAGCACTTGTAACCCAGGGTTCCACTGTATATTTTGTTGCTGTTGTTGTTGTTGCTTTTGGGCCTTTTTAGGGGAATCAAATAACTTTTGCTGCTACCAGTGGTTTCACTGCTAGTTGTCTTTAACTTACAATCCTACAAGAGTCCTGATTAACTAAATACTGTACCATAGTTGCAAATACACTGCCTGGCCAAAAAAAAAAATCACCACCAAAAAAAAAAAAAGGTCACACACTCTAATACAGTATTTTGTTGGAGCTTCTACAATGTCACAAGATTTATTTCCTCCAGTGTTGCATTCATTTTTCACCAAGATCTTGCACTGATGATGGTAGAGTTTGACCGCTGCGCAAAACCTTCTCCAGCACATTCCAAAGATTCAATCAATCAATCAATCTTTATTTTTATAGCGCCAATCATAATCGCCGATTATCTCTAGGCGCTTGACAGTGGGTTTAAGGTCTGGACTCTGTGGTGGCCAATCCATGTGTGTAAATGATGTCTCATGCTCCCTGAGCCACTCTTTCACAATTTGAGCCCGATGAATCCTGGCATTGTCATCTCGGAATATGCCCGTACTATCAGCGAAGAAAAAAATCCATTGATGGAATAACCTGGTCATTCAGTATATTCAGGTCGCCAGCTGACCTCATCCTTTGAGCACATAGTGTTGCTGAACCTAGACCTGAACAACTGCAGAGTCCAATCTTTATGCTGCCTAACAAATTTAAGCCTTTTTTCCGGTTAACCTCACTGATTAGTGGTTTTCTTGAGGCTACACAGCTGTTCACTCCTGATCCCTTGAGTTCCCTTTGCATTGTGCGTGTGGAAATGCTCTTACTGTATTTGCTTAGTTAAATGCAGGTGGCGACTTTTTTTTGGACAGGTAGTGCATATCTCATATGGTTTTCACTTTGAGTTAAGAAGTGTATGACTTTTTTATCTATATTTCTCACTAGCTTTTCATGCTGGATGTAATCACTAACAGCAAGCCACTAAGTGAAACAGAGATCTTTTCCCAACTGGAGAAAATTATGAAAATGGCAGAAAACCCTGGAGAGAAACTCCCTCCAATAGGTCTCCTCACATCTGACGGAAGAACAGAATGGGCACAAGCCAGAGAAGCTTTAACTAAAGGTTTAGACTTCATTCATACACATTTTATATCAGTTACGGTGGTTTTAACTGTGAGTCATTAACCCCCTCCTTCCTCTACTCAGATCCAACCAACAGGGACTCTCTGGCCCAGATCGAGAGCTGTCTGTGTGTGGTTTGTCTGGATGACCCCAGTGGCCTGGAGCCCAGCGATACCAACAGGGCCCTACTGATGCTGCATGGAGGGGGTCATGAAAAGAATGGGGCAAACCGCTGGTATGACAAGAGCATGCAGGTAAGAGCATTTAAAGGCACTAAGAGGGTTCGTGTGGGATTTCTGAAGTGGGGTTGTATGAAGTACCTTGCCCAGATTGGAGAAACAGGCAGTAGAGGTGTCACGCCAAACAGGATTCACTGAAAAGTGAAGAGTAAAGATTCATTATTAAGTTTACTGATGACTGTAACAATTAGCCTCTTGTAGAATCATGAAGTGGGCCATGATCCCGTTTTTAATAGTTGTGGTCCTTGACATTTGTTTAAAGCTTAACATCTCAAACCTGACAGAAGGTGCCATCTTTGAAGAAAGAAATCAATTTTGATGACAACACAAATTATGTGTAAAAAAGAAAAGGCCAATCAGAGATTTTTTTTTTTCAAAAAAGATTAGGCTTTCTCAAGAAAAATGTTTTGTTTCCTCTCGTTTCATTTTATTTCCCCTTCTCAAGTCATCCAGGGGATTGCAAAATGATTGCCAGGTTAGCTGGGCAACATATACCCTCCAGCATGTCCTGAGTCTGTCCTGGAGCCTCCTCCTGAGCCACCTCATCTGGCTCTTCTTGATGTGGGGGAGCAGTGGCTGAACTCAGAGCTTCTCCTCTATTTCTAATAAAGAGTCCAGCCTGTAAACAGAGGAAACTAATTTTAATCACTTGTGTCTGTCATCATCTTCGTTCAGTTAGGAACATAGATTGGCTATCTCCTCACCATGATGACTGGTACAGCATCCATATTACTGCTGACGCTGCACTAATCCACCTGTCCATTTCACACTCCACACTCCCCCTCAGTTATGAACAAGATCCCAAGATGTTTAATCTCCTCTTGAGACAGGAACTCTAGCTATGTATGAAATGTTTTATTTCTCCTTTATAGAAATTGCAATTATTTCTTGATTTAACATTAGTGTACCTAGTTAAAACAGTCTGAGAGAGAACCTGAATGATGTAAGATATGCATATCAAGTTTGAGCCATGAAGACGGAAAAGGCTACACTAGAGAATCGTCAGCATCATCTCAATTCAGAATTTTAACTTTTACCAACAAGAAGGAAGTATACTGACAGTCAACAAAAACTTTTGGGTTAAGATTTGTCTAATATTTTGCTATTCATGGATTTAAAGCCTGATTTTTGTCACCCATTCCTCCTCAGGTGGTTGTGCTGGCTGCAGCCTGTTTAATGGATGACAAATTCTGTTGTTGATCTGCCTGCTGGGGGTGTCCGGCGGCTGCTAAATGGGGTTTGGGTCTGGGGTGTATGGCGGCCATGGCAAGACATTTACCCCTTGTGCCTGCAGATTCACCATCACGATGTGTGCGGGGTGTGGCTGAGTGTTTTCCTGCTGGAAGGCTGTCACATCATGGTTCATCCCTTGAAACGTGTTGGCTTGCACAGAAATGAAAATGGTGGACTTTTTCATGGCTTCTTATAGGGTTTGCAAGCCACTCCCTAAAATCTGTACATCATTGGACTGGCACTTGGTAAATGGTCTTGCACTTACTGTACGTAGCGTCTTTCTACGGCACTCAAAGCACTTTACACTGATTTCCATTCATCCAACCACACTCAAATTCGTACACCAGTGACACTCACTGGGAGCAACGTGGTTCAGTGTCTTACTCAAGGACACTTCGGCCTGTGGACACGAGAATCTGGGATTTGAACCGCTAATCTACTGAGCCACAGCCGCCCTGCATGCCAGGTTAGCTGAGCAACATATACCCTCCAGCATGTCCTGAGTCTGTCCTGGAGCCTCCAGGACAGACTTGGTCCAATTTTGCAAACTGAGTATCTATGTGCAGTGAAGGGTATCAACAGCACAATACACCAACTAAAAAAGCAGACACTCTGACATCCGACAAAAGTAAATATAACTCCCCTACCACCCTATTTTGGGAAAAAACAACACTCTGAATGTTTTCATCCACTGCCAGCATACATGATCCATAAGAAGGCCATCATATTGATATGAGAACTGTAGTGCTCTGAGCTGATAGATTTTTAAACAAGCTCTAGGTTTTGTTGTTGTTTCTTTGAATTACAGCTCACACAATGATATGGGCATTTATTGTAAGTATATTGACTGCGTGTATTGGAGAGAATGGGGGCCATACCCATTACTGAATTAAAATTGGCAACAATTTACAGTATTCCTGATGACTTGTTTTGGTATAGTCTTTTTTCACATAAATTCCACGGTCTGTTGTCATTTAAAAAAATCCTGATTTGGATCCATGAATAAAAAATATTAGACAAATCTTGACCTCATTCTGTTATCTCTCTCTCTCTCTCTCTCTCTCTCTCTCTCTCTCTCACTCTCAGAATTGCAGCACTTATTTGGGTAGAACTGTGATTATTCAAGTTTAATACAGAAAAAAGCACCTGTAGCAAGTCATAAACTTCATGATGCAATTAATTGCAGACTGCAACACTAAGCGTGACCCCATGATAAAGAACCATATACATAAGACCGCTGAGAGGAAATAAAGTTTTTACAGTTGATAGAGGTGGGAAATTGATAAAAAGGCAAATGTATAAGGTCAATAGAAACCATTTAGTGGATAATTGTGTATGTTTGTGTGGCCCAATAACGATTGCAATGTTCGCTGACTTTAATACAAGAAACAAACATAAATGTCATATTAGATGGAAATGGCAACAAATGCCACCATTTATCAAGAGCTACAGAAAGAAATGTTAAACAAAGTGAAAACCATTATACGTAGGATCCAGACCACTGGTTCATTTCAGGGTGTAAACTCTAAAGCCAGCTCTGCATTTCGGGGAGTTATGTTAAACATTAATACAGTAGAGGAAAGGAAAGTTAAAATTCTGAATATTCATCTGTGATACATTTGGATGGAAACCTAGGCTACTGGTTCTTCTACTTCTCCAAACAAGTAAAACATTAACATTTGATAAATACCTGACCCAACCCCACTTCAAAAGATTCATCTGTACTTTCATTTACTTTCATTGTAGAGATGAAGACTCTAGGCCTTATATGAATCACTTTCTCCCAGTTTGTTGTAGGAATGGACGGGATATGTGGAGTCATATGTGAACACTCACCATTCGAGGGCATAGTTCTGGTGCAGTGCTCTGAATTCCTGATGAAATACATGTACGTTACCAAATTTATTAACAGTCTTTAGTCAATAGTGCTGAAGTGAACGAGAAAAGAGGCATGCGTTTTTTTTTCTCTGAACAGAATACGAAGCCCCTCCAAGATGGCAGCATCTGCCAGTAGTAAAGCACTTCCCCTTCCACAGAGGCTGCTCTGGAAATGTAACCCACACGTCCAAGGACTCATCGCAGCGTCTGGAGACAGACTGCAGAAGTAAGACCAATATAAACTCACACACTCCAGATACATTCAGAGATATATTTCTTGCATGGTGTCAACATGGGGGAAAGTTAAATTGAATCTTAAGTTAGAGTTAGCCTACTCCAGACTGCATGGGGTATTATCAGTAGACTCATAACAAATTTCTCACAGTAGTTAGTTTAAAGTAGTCCAAAAATTCACCTTAAATCCAAGATGGCTGACAGCGGTAGCCATGTGCAAAATGCTTCAAGCATATTTGTGAAAAGCTTTGATTCAAACAGGGCATCTCACAAGAGAAACTGATGAGCATGTCCATGTAAACTTCAGTTTAGAGTAGAAATGTGGTGTTTATACCTCAGTCACCAAAGGTCCACTGTCCATGTACAAGTTTCAACAATCACTTAATCATCTTTTTTTTGCCATAATTCCCGCACAAAAGAGTTAAAAAGAAAATATCAAACCTCTTCTTCCTCTTCCAGGTTGGTGAATAATCTCGACATGGACGTTTTCAAGTTCAAAGTTTATGGAAAAGAGTTCATCAAAACACAGAAGATGAGTCCTGACGCATATATACAAGTCGCCTTACAGCTTGCATTTTACAAGTACAGTATACTCATGATATGCACCCTCAAAATAAAACACTGTGCCCAAAAAAGTTGGGTCACTGCGGAAAGTGTAAATCAAAACATAATGTGATGATTTACATTCTAAGATTTGAGATTTAATAGAAATCGACATGTCAAATGTTGAAAAAGAGTTTTTTTTTTAAAATGATATGATAATATTTTGAATAAGATGTCAGCAACACATTTCCAGAAAGTTAAGTTAGTAGCAAAAATAGACTTTAAAATTCTTAAATACATCTTTTGGAATATCTGTGGGTAAATGGATAACAGGTTAGTAACACGACTGGAATTAAAAAGAAGTTCCCACTGTGCACAACTGCGGAGGCAACATAAATGCTGAACAATTTATACAGATTTTGGAGCGACACACAATGCCAAGTAGGTGATTTTTCAGGAAAGGCCTTTTTTATTGCACTAACACAATGGCAAACCACATTCTGTGGATGTTCAAACAACATGACTCCTTAGTAAGAGTCATGTGCTAAAGTGGTCTGTGATCAAACAAAAATGGAAAAACATTCTCTTTCGAAATGATCTCAGTTCTAAAACCCTTACAGTTTTGTTAAAAGAAGAGGTGATGCAACAGAGAGGTAAACATTACCTTGGCTAAACTTTAATGAAACATGTTGCTGGCATGTACTTCATAATGACATAATGAATTTTAAAAAACAACAATTTACATCATCTTAGTCCATGCATTCAATGTTTGTGCTACTTTCAATTAAATATCACATGTCAGTGTTTCTCAAATCATCACGTTCAATTTCAATTTATATTTCACACAGTAGCCAAACTTTTTTTGGAAAGAACACCTCATTTGTCATTTTTCGGTATCAGAAAATCTTTTACGTTTTTCTCAGGTGCAACAAAAGGCTCGTTTCCACCTATGAGAGTGCCTCCATTCGGCGTTTTCAAGAAGGTCGGGTAGATAACATCCGCTCCGCCACCGCAGAAGCCCTGGCCTTCGTGAGGTCCATGACGGATGAGAAGACAGCTCTGACAGTGAGCCATTCTTCTTACTTTGACCCAAATTGCTCGCAAATTACTGTTAATCACATCTGTGTAAATTAAACAGGTGCCACCAACCATCTTGGCACCATAAAGCAGACTCATCCTAACAAACAGATGATCTCCCAACTGAATCAACGCTTCAATTAGGAAAGTGTGACAAACATATAGCTGTTGTTCTGAACAGTGTGTTTCTCTTCTCTTACAGAATGCAGAGAAATTTAAAAGACTGAAGGAAGCAATTAGTGCTCAGACAGATTATACAATTGCAGTAAGTAGACAGTTACAATATAAATAAAAATAACTTGTAGTAGCAATTAATAAACCTGTTGATCCCTATCCTTGTTAATATCTAGTCTGAGGTAGTGAAAATACCTCAATATTACTGAATAAAACCATTTTTTTTAGGCTATTACAGGAATGGCGATCGACAATCATCTCCTTGGGCTTCTGAGGATTTCAAAGGATCTCAACATGGAGAAACCAGAGATCTTCAGTGATCAGATGTATGTGGCCAGCAACCAGTTCATCCTTTCAACCAGCCAGGTCAATAGTGGTTTTAATTTATTTGCTCACATCCCTTTGACGGGCGACACGGTGGTGCAGTGGGTAGCACTCACAGCTAGAAGGTCCTGGGTTCAATCCCACCACCGGGCCAACACCGGGTGGTGGGGCCTTTCTGTGCCATTAATGCTCACATTCATGCCTATGGACAATTTAGAGTGACCAATTCACCTAACCCCCTAGTGCATGTTTTTGGTTGTGGG
>JAQQAE010005575.1:0-17486 GCA_029823295.1 Pseudamia nigra | reverse complement strand
GCCGCATCACTGTATAAGCCGCAGGGTCGGCAATGTGTGAAAAAAGCCGCGGCCTATAGTGTGAATTTTACGGTACTCATGAACATAAATACTTCAAACATCTACTCAAGTAGTGAGTAACTTCATAACATTGAACTTAATGCAGCCTAACACATTATGTTCAAAGAGGTATTTTGGTCATTTTTGTTTATTTCCATGATGATTTTTTTTTTCATTTTGTTGCTTATTATGTTATTTTTTTAACTTAATTTTTTTTACAACTGTTGTTGCTTAATTTCTTCACTTTTACTCATTTTGTTTCTTAATCTGTTTTTCTATCAGTTTTTATTCATTATTTTGTTCTTTTTTAACTTTGTTAATCTGATCATTTTCACATATTTAGATTTTTTGCTTCATTTCTTAATATTGTTTATTTTTCTAAATTCAATTATTTTCCTAATTTTATTGCTTATTTTGTTCATTTGTGCTTATTATGTTCATTGAATAATTTAACTTACATTTTGTTAATTCAACTGATTATTTTGTTGACAATTTAAATGTAATTATTTTATTTTTACTTCTACTCATTGAGCTGCAGCCAAATATAACTGAGTAAAACATATTCTGTAAAACAACTTCTCTCAGAAGTACATTTAAAAAAAACTACTCAAATAGATGTGAAGGAGTAAATGTACGTAGTTGAGTTCCACCTTCATACCCATCAACCAACAGGGTCCAGAGCCACAAAGGAACTGGAAAATTATTTGATATCGTGCAATTAAAGTAAAAGTCTGAGAGATGTGGGTCATTCAGAATTATTACTGACTCTATTTTTGCATGCATGCAGAGTCATTTTATCACATAATGTCAAATAAACAGAGTACTCAACAAAACACAAGGAAATGATCAAGACAAGGAAAAAAATGAACAAAATAATCAAGAAAATGAGTCAAAATGAACAAAATAGTCAAGAAAATGAATAAAACTGTACACAGTAATCAAGAAAATGACTCAAGATGAACAAAATAATCAAGAAAATTAGTCAAAATGAACTAAATAATCAAGGAAATGAATAAAAATGGACAGAGTAACCAAGAAAATGAATAAAAATTGACAAAATAACCAAGAAAATGAATAAAAATGAACAGAATAACCAAGAAAATGAATACCCCCCCACAAGTCCTGGACCAATCGGAAGCTTGAAGATGCAATGGGCGAGGCAGAGACATCCACCTCTGATTTAAAACATGCAATGCACACATATCACTGTTAACATGTCAGGAGCAAAAGGAAATGTTCATAAATACTCCAGTAGTGATACATGAAATACACTAATAAAGCATCTGTACATATACGTCCATTATATAACATGTAACACAAACTCGTCTCGGGAAGACATTCCCATCGTTTAGCTCTCGGAGCGTGGTTTATGTCCGAGGGGAAAGGTCATCTAAACAAGAGCCATATATGGCAAAAGCCTGGAACGTCACAAAACCATCAGGCCTCCACATTTACATGGGAAAAACCATACAGTAAGATTAGAGAAGTGTAAAAGAGTGTAGAATGCACACTGCAAAACTGATGACGCCCATATATGGAGCATTTCCTGCCACAAGTGTACGTGTCCTTATTTGGAGTCGAGGGCGTCAATTTTGCCTGAACATTGAGGGGCTTGGACGACGAAATAATTAAGAAAATAAACAACAAAATGAACAAAATCGTCAAGGAAGGGAGCAAAATTTAACAAAATGATACAGAAAGGGAACAAAAATGACAAAGAAAAGAATGAACTTAACAGAACAAGCAAAAATAAGCAACAGAACAAGTAGATGTATACCAAGTAATCATGAAAAATGAACAAAAATGAAGAAAATAAGCAAGGAAATGGACAAAAAAAGCCATGTGTGGAAGCTCATGGACCGTTTGAGCGCCACACACATCACAAAATAAACGGAAATAAAGAAATATCCAAATAAAAACATGCAAATGAGCAAAATTGTTAAGAAAATGAACTGAAATGAACCATAAAATACACCGAAATAAAAAAATATGCAAAAAAACCCAACACAAAATCTGCTAAATAAGTAATTTTAATAAGAAAAAGAACAAAATAAGAAAGAAATAAGATGGAGAGAATGGACAAAAATAACCAAGCGAATGAAAAAATAGCAATAAATGAACAAAATAATGACCAAAATGTGTACATACCAGCAAAAATGAATGAAATGAAGCATAAATTGACAGAAAACTAACAAAGTATGTAGTGAAACAAGCAGAAAACAAAATCATTGACATAATGAAGAGGGAAAAATGAACAAAGTCATTCACAAGAGAAACATATTAAAAATAAATTAGACAAAATAATTGCTCACAAAATTTAAAAAAAAAAAAGAAAATGGACCCAATAAGAATGAGAAGTGACATGTGACTGAACGTCTGCAGTCTGGAGTCAAAGAAGCTGTTGTGTTACCGTTGCTGACCATTGTTCAACACACAAAACAACACAACGCAGATTGCACAGCTGACGACACACTCACATGAACACAACATGCATCCGGTTCAGTCGTGCACCATGCGTCTGCAGACGTGCAGGAAACACACAACGACACGGCAACACATACAACAAACGACTGCCCAAACTCAAAGGCCGTACCGTGCTTTTGCATGTTTTAACATCCCAGACTAATATTTCCAGGGCACAATAAAACCCTTCCAGGCATCGTTGCAGTGGGTTCTGGAAAAATCAGCCTGCGTGAACTTGAAAGTTGCTTGTGTAAAGGTATTCATGAGGGAGCACATCGTGGTCTTAATAGTGGTGACAGGAACATAATGCACCGTTGACAATGAAAGCAAACATGCTCTGATGGATGACAAGTTGCTGAAAGGATGTGTTTTTATACTGTTCTGAAATGAAAATGTCCAAGGATTTTTCAAATGTTGGCCATTCTTTATATGATGCTGATTATGAAAAGGTTCGCCTCCTTGAATCACAACCTTATTTGTGTGCCTGACTGATCCTAGGAGCTACGTTGTCGGGGGTAATTCGCCCCTTGTAGGGTCTCCCAAGGTAAACTGGTCCTAGGTGACAGGTCGGACTGAGAGTGATTCAGAAGACCACTATGATGAAGAATTTCCTGTGGGCCCACCACCTGCAGGAAGGGTCATAAGTGGCAGCTGAAGGCAGAGTCCTGGGTGGTCCAATAAATGGTTGCCAAAAGTAGCTCCAACTGGGACAGAACTAGGACCTGCTGGAGAGAATATGTCTCACGGCTGGCCTGGGAATGCCTGGGGACCCCCCAGAGGAGCTGGAGGAGGTGGCGGGATAGACGGAGATCGGGCTGCTGCCCCCGCGACGCTGAGCAGGATAAGCTGAAGATGATGGATGGATGAAAATAGTTATAGTTTTCTTGGCTTCATTAAGATTATTATGTTATTGAGATTAGGGATGAAACAGTACACCGTGGTGAAATTTGCAACAGTTAGTATTACCATTTCAAATTTTAATTATCATGAGTTTTGTTTCACCACAGTGAAAACATAGTTGGAGGCGCTGACAGTGACAGGGCTCGGAGAACTTTTCACCCGTTAAGAGGAGGCAAAGTGTGGTGGTATTTGGATTGTTGTAAGAATTTTGAGGGGAATTAGTGACGTGTGGCCACCCTGTCTGGAGAACATGCAGAAATAAAGTCACTGCAAACAAGTGGGGTTAGTGGGGGACATTTCGCATCTCCATGACCACCATCCACAACTTCACAGCGACTCTAAGTTAACTGTTTGGTTAACACGTGATACAGAGACTAGTGAAAGTTTCCTGGTTTAAAGTGTACACTGTGTGATTTTAGAAAAGTGTGAACATGAAGGTATAGTACACTGTGCAACTGATTTGGCTGCAAATACATGTGAATCCAGGGTACGCAGCGTGCATCTCAACACCTGCACATGATCCGACATCCCGTCCCTTCTTTTTCAATCAATCCCGGGCAGAAATACTGTGTTTACGGGGCTTTTTTCCTGTCTTTGTTCTGACTTCACTTTCAGAGCCTCTGCTGTGTCACACACACAGACACGGGGTTCTAATATTACTACATTTATATGTCTGCACCTGCCCATCTCTGCAGAAATGTTCAGACTTAATCCAAATATAACTTACTGTCTCCAGTATGTGATATTTCTGGGACGTTTATTGCATGTCTTGAGTTCACTTACTGTTTCCTGCCTCCACATCCTCGCAGCACATTTAAACTGAAAATTACCAACTTCTATAATGTATGATTCTGAACATTTTTTGCACATTTTAACAATACCGCTATAATACTAATAATCAATTATTAGTCACAATAATGGTGATACATCTCTAACTGAGATGAACACATTATACATACTCTTTATGTTTTACAGATTTTAGGTCTAAAATGAGAATAAGGCCTCACTACTGTCACTAAGATCTTAATAAGATATTTGCAGCTTCCGGATTTTAACCAATAACTGCATTGTTAGACTTCATTTATCTGCAAATGGATGGGAGGTTGAAACATGCAAAAACATTTTAAGAAGGCTAAAACAAAATCCCCCCCCCAACGACAAGAGACAAGTCAAGCGCTGTGGACATGTCTAGTACGTGAACAAACACACACACAGACCAAAACATGACAAATAGTGACGTGACATCGGATTCAAAATGTATCATGACTGTGGATACATTCTAACCCGCTGGGGTTACCTTTCCAGTTACTAACTGACAAGCATGGAGGACGGCCGGGCTCCTGCTCTGTGTCGGGCAGGGCGTGACACTCCACCGGGAGCCGCCCGTTATCCAGGGACGCCCAGCAGCTGTCCTGCAGCACATGGCAGAACCTGCGGCAGGGGAGGTGAAGGGGAGCAGCAGGTGAGGAGCACCGGGGCACCAGCAGGAGGCAGAGGAACCACTCTGAGGCGTGGTGACACCCTGCCCTTTGGAGCCATGCCCACTCCTGGAGGACCACCCCCACCTCCTCCACAGAAGTGTGATTGAAAAAATTGGGTAGTGTGAAAGACTTTTGCCTATTGCCAGAGCAAAGAGGCCAATCAGATGGCACAGGGAAACAGGATGGGTAAGAAGCACTGGGGTGACTATCAGTGGAGGTTAGCGTGGAATTCAAATCACCTTCACTAGTCCCGCTGGTGTTAGAAAAGAAAGCAGTTACATTGCTTGGAAGAACACTTTCTAGATCTTTAACATACTTCACTGATTCTAGATTTGACACAGGGTCAGCCCCCAATCCAGATTCAGAAGCATCCCCGGCCACAATCCCACCCACCTCCTCCCCCCGTCCCCCACTGAACCTGTCTGGATTACCCGTTATGTTAGGGCTTGCGCTCTCCACCTTCTCTGTCCGGCCTCCGTTAGTAGTAGTCCCAGGGGTTGGGGTTGGGGTTGGGGTCGGGGTCGCATCCCATGCCTCGACAAACTTACGAATTCCAGTGGCCACGTTGATGATTTCCTCTCCAACCCCAGACAGGTTGTCATCCTCCTCCATCTTTTTGCCCCCGGGCGTTGTGGGGCCAACTGTTGTTCCCACTGCTGTTGTCTCTGCTGGGGTATCTGTGGGGGATTTTGTATCTGTGGCCCACCACCAGGCCTCCAGGCTCCCCACACAGAAAGCCAGAAGAAGGATTGGGATCCTCGCCATGCCGCTCGCTCCCGCAGCAGCTGCCCAAGTGTCTGAGTGAGCCACAGACCTCCACACAGAGCGCTCAGTGTTTCCCACTGCACCACCTGTTAGCCAGCCGGTCAACAGTTATATCCAAGCTGTTCAAGGGCCGCTGAGCATCCACTGAATGAAGGCAGAGACATAAAAACCCCACGCTCGCACTCAGAGACCCTCCCTCTGGAACTCCAAGTGCATGGCTGCTCAGGGGGAGACCGACTGTGGAGGCAGGCTTCTCTGCACTGCTGATGGAAGCCACGGGTTGCTCACATTTACTAACACTTTAAAACTCCTCCTTTGCATGAGCTGGGTCCCCAAAGACCTCTTTTACAGCTTGTGAAAAACCAAGTATTACAAAATGCAAGTGTTTATAATAATAAAGCCGCAATGACACACCCACCCTGCACAAAAATAACCACACTTAAATATTAATTATGGGCCATAATAAACAAGGTTTTTATCATATCAAGCTCAGAGTTCATGATGTAAGCGGAGATGGCCACCTCGAGGTCAGACCAAGACTCGAAGGAAAAAAAATAAGTCACAATGGTTAGTGTTGTTTTACTAATTCTATCTGCTTGACTGATCCTATATGTACTATGTGAGTAAATGTGGCACATAGGCAAGTTTCATATTAATGAATGCATATAGTTTCTTCTTAAATAATAGGTACATAGAATATAGTGGCCATCAGAGGTGGGTAGTACTCAAGTACATCTACTCCTTTACATGTGAGTTTTTTTCCCAAAAATGTACTTCTGAGAGTATTTGTTTTACAGAATACTTCTTACTCTGCTACATTTGTGATGAAAAAAATGAACTTCTATGCTCCACCCCGATGAGTAGGAGTAAAAAAAAGTTTGAAAGTGTAAAATCAATTATATGAAAAAGCGTGCACAAGATAATCAAGTAAATGATCAAAGTGATAAATGAAGCTAACTAAACCAAAATGTACAAAAATAATCACAAACAGCAACAAAATGAATAAAGGAATTGAGAAAATTAAAGGAGCTGAACAAAGGAGTCGAGAAAAGGTTTAAAAAGTAGGTACGGTTGAACAAAATGAGCAAAATGGAAACAAAATGCAACTCCTTCTTTTTTGTCATCCATCACAAATAATGTGTCATTAGTGACTGGTGCAAATTAGCCCTATGATCAGGATTTAATCCCAGGCCATGCAGCTCTGGAGATATTTACCTTTTAAAATTAAACAATTTTTGCGCCAAAATCAACACATAGCCCCCTCACTCAATTGACCATACTGTATCTCAGAAAGTCCATCTGGATTAATATCCATCATCTTCATCTTATCCGGGTCATGGTCTCGGGGGCAGCAGCCTGAACAGAGAAGCCCAGACTTCCCTCTCCCTAGTCACCTCCTCCCGCTCCTCTGACGAGACCCCCAGGTGTTCCTAAGCCAGCCGAGAGACACGGTCCCTTCAGTGTGTCCTGGGTCTGCCCCAGGACCTCCTCCCAGTTGGATCTAGTTTTGGCAACCGCGGATTGGACCACCCAGGACTCCACCTTCAGCTGCCACCCAAACCACACAGCACAGGACCCTTACCACCCTTCCTGCAGGCGGTGGGTCCGCAGGAAGACTGGATAATATTTTAGATTGTTTTTGAGACTGACCCATGGGCATTTGTTGAAATGGCACGGAATGGTCACATGTCCTTGTTGTTAGGTGAGAAAAACCAAATGAGTTCATCCTCAAGGCCAAGTGACCACTTGTGCAAAATGTGTAGAAATTCCATGAAGTCGTTTCTGAGGACTTGGGTTCATAAAAGTGGGCAGACTAGAAAAGAAACTTCTTGTTTTTTAGTGTTTGTAGCAACAACCTTCATTGTAAGAGCTGTACACTAACATCATATCATAAATAGTCACGCGATGATTTCCTTTATACTTCATTAAACACAGTCCTGTGTAAAACAGACGTGGAGGAAAATAAATGGGGTTGAATGGGACAAAACAATAATACCAGTGATATTTGGATCAGGTTAAGTTCTACTTCTTGTTCATTCATGTCATGAAAGTGAAAATGACCCAGTCCCACACAGACCAAAAGGGTCCAAGTATCAGCATAGACGTACAGACGTCCACAGGTGGACATGCATAGGTCCATTCCATTGCTGTTGTACATCGGTGTGTTTGCTCCCATACTGGTCCAACAAACACTGTTACATGGGCATGTACTGTATGAGTAAAGGGGGACTTGTGGTTTTCTCTGGAAAAGGCACTTGCCTCCTTTCATTCTCAGGTTCATGATTTACCTGAGAAGTAAGTAATATCTCACTACAGTTATGTGGCTTAGGGGCCAATCTGTGAGCCACCAATGAGAGCACAGTCTCAGATCACCTGGTCACCTTTTTTTAATTTATCATCTTTAAATAGCTCATCTCCTTCAAATGCTGTAGAGCACACATCAGCTCTGTAACACTGGCAGCAGTTAAAACTTCACCGGAAAAGTGTACATTTGTTACTTTACTTTTTCTGTTATGTATTTTACTAAAACCCCCACTGAGATGACTGCTTACATCTCTGCAGGTCGGATGTAGAAGTATTTAGACATATAGGGGCTACATCACAGAATTATACATGGGAAATAATCAATAATCAATCACTTTGTCTAAACATTGAGGGGAGAAATGAATCAATAAAATGAGTAAAAATGAACAAAATGATCAATGAAATTAGTATAAATAAACAAAATAACCATTGAAATCAGTAAAAGTGATCAAAGTAACTATTAAAATTAATAAAAATGAACAAAATAACCATTAAATAACTAAGTGATCAAAGTAACCATTAAAATGAGTAAAAATGAACAAAATAATCATTAAAATGAGTAAAAATGAACAAAATAATTTAAAAAATATTTATTTAAAAAACCCAGAACACTCAAGATGAACAAGGACGAAGAAAATAATGGAGACAATGCACAAAAATAAACAAGATAATCTGACTACGAAAATGCAAAGACAATAGTCAAGAAAATGAATAAAAATGATCGGGAACACAATGAAATAAAAATAAGCAAGAAACTGAGAAAAATATGCCAAATAATTAAGAAAAATGTACAAAAATGAAGAAAATATTCAAAAAAAACTAAACTAAGTGACAAACTTACAACAGGTAAAGCAGTCAATTTGAACAAAATAAGCATGAAATCAAAATTAAATCAACATCAGCACAGACTATTACTGATGTAAAGATGGGTTTTTAGACACAAAAAGCTACATATCATCTAAAGGAAGGGGGGGGGGGTGCAAATGTACATTTTATAAATCTTGAGAGGGACGACTCCCCCCGTGGAAATCATACATGGCATTTCATTATGTCTATGGAGTTTGCTGATCCTCATGCAAAGGTGACCTTAATGACCTCGGCGGGTCCACGTGGCTCCAACTGACCTCCAGCATCGACAGCAGGAAGCGAGCAGAAGAATAATGGGAAGGACAAGAAGATACAGGAGCTGTCGGGAAAATATGACACTATCGGAATAACAGCACTAAGGCCGACGTCAGAAATGAGCTGGAAACAAGGAGTGGGATTTCATTTGCTGTTTCTAACAACAACAGAAGGAGAAGACGGCTTCCAGGGGGAAACACGTGGTGTTCGGTTACACGACGCTGACAGGTCGGGGTCTTTATCGGCCTGATTTATTGTCTCGCTTTTAAAGAGTGGAAAAAACAAAGCAGAGCAAGTGACACTGTGTTAAAAGCAGCAACGCAGCCGAAACCGCAACGTGAACCTACTGAATCGAAAAGGCAATATGGCAGGCGGTGACGCCGAGACGTGTGAGTGCGTCCGGCGTGAAGAGCAGCAGGAGCGTGCACGGTGACTGAAAGGCAGCAGCTGAGGAAGTCAGGGCGGAACGGATTGGATGCATGTCTTCAGCTCTGCTCTCTGGGGAACGACTCCATTGCCTCATCGGAGAAAATCCTCAGAAAATGCACCACTTCCAGATTCTCACAGATGGGTGATAGGAGACAGAGGGTATTCCTGCCCCCCCCCCTCCCTCCCACTCACACACAAGTGCACTCTCCTTGTCCCGAGCCTCCTCCACACGGCCCCGAGTGCCCCTATCATCCGCAAACCCGCCTCATCTGCCAAGCTCGGACATCCAGCTGTTCCACATTCCAGGCCGGGACCTCCCACGCCCACTCCTCAGAGATCAGCACATTTGGCCACATTTTGATCATTTGTATCGATGCTACATTCATTTTGCTGGACAGTGGAAGAGGATGAGTGATTGTTTTTGGGAGGGCGTGGGGTTTCCTCCCCGCGGAAACATTTTCACTGTAGAGTACATGTGGTCAACAAGGTGATATTTTAGGTGAGTAATGGTTAAAAAGCAGCACTGATAGAGTAAAAGCAAGTAAAAGTACTACTACTTTATCATTTAAGTGACTCAAGTAGAAGTAGAAGTACTCATAAACATAAGCACTTGAGCAAGTAGGACTTAATGATGTGGAATTTCTTACATGGATTGTGACTATTTTTGTTAATTTACTTGATCGTTTTGCTCATTTTTGCACATTTTGTTGTGTATTTGCTGATATTTTTTTGGTCATAGTGAACATTTTTAATTGACTTATTTTTTCTTCCTTTTTGCTCATTTTGTTTCTTTTTGCTCGGTTTTATTAGTTATTTTGAGCATATTTGACTATTTTTTCCTCATCCTGTGGTGTATCGGTTTATTGTGTTAATTTTTATTCATCTACTTGACTTTTTTCGTCACTTTTGTTCATTTTGTTGTGCATTTTGTTCATTTTCAAGTATTTCTTTGAGTATTTTGTCAACTATTGTTTCATTTGTTCGCTTTTTTTTGTTAATCCTTTTGATTTCTTTGTTCATTTCGCTCACTTGGTTGCTTAGTTTGTTCATTTTGTTGCCACTGGAACCAGAAGTGACCATATTTGGAAGAAAGGGCAGAGCTGGGGAGGAGCAAGGGGTGATACACATTTGTTTGCTTGTTTGAGATAATACAAAAGGATTAATGCTTGTTAGCTTACATTTGCATACCTACTAGTATTTTATTATTCAAAATATGAATAATAAAATACCAGTAGTGAATTTGACAGGCATCATGTAAACTGCATATTTGTAATTAGGGTCTTTTTTTCTCAATGGAACATTTTCCGCATCCTCTCTGCTACAGACACGGACAATTTAAAGAAATGTCCATAATTCTGAGCAAATATGTTGTAGAAATGAAACGAGGAATCTGTCACAGGTGGAAAACTCTGGAAAACCTGTTTATAATAAAACATAAAACAAGATTCATTTCTTATGGTCATATAAACAGCATGTGTGGAATTTTGTCTTTGTCAGAATGAGGGGGGGGCACACAGTCACTACAGCATCTTTTTAGTTCACTTTATTGTGACTTAAGGAAAATTCACACTTTTGGCTCCTGCTGGTCCACTGAGGGGAACGTAGGGACCTCCTCCACACTGGATCCATTTTTTGCAAACTGCACATTTAAAAGCACAATAATTATTTGTGAGACAAGTCAGCGACTGAGCCCGTCGATATCCTGATGGACAACGAAGGTCGTCAAATGTTGCAGATTGTTCTCCTCTCATTTCCATATGATGTTGATGACGATGCTGAGATCATCACTTCCAGTAAGTAATTTCTGATCTATTTGGCACAATAGACCCTATTAAAACCATGCAGTGTGCTAGTATGTGCAATATTCTGCACAGAATAGTGCAAAGAAAATATTGCTCATTTTACTAATTAAAGCCACTTTTCACCAAATAATCCAAAACGTATTTATTCCCCCTTCCTTGAATCGTCGCCTTATCATGGTGGAGGAGTTTGTGTGCCTGTGTGATCCCAGGAGCTATGTTGTTGTGGGTAATTCTCCCCTGGTAGGGTCTCCCAAGAGAAGCTGGTCCTAGGTGACAGGTCAGACTAAGTGCGATACAGAAGACCCTTATGACTATGCCTTCCTGTGGGCCTACCACCTGCAGGAAGGGTCGTAACGGTCCGGTGCTGTGTGCTTTAGGTGGCAGCTGAAGGTGGACTGGATGGTTCAATCCCTGGCTGCCAAAACTAGCTCCAACTGGGAAGAGGCCCTGGGGCAGACCCAGGATACGTTGGAGGGACTGTGTCTCTCGGCTGAACTGGGAACACCTGGGGACCCCCCAGAGGAGCCAGAGGAGGTGGCTGCGGAGAGGGACGTCTGGGCTTCTCTGCTCAGGCTGCTGCCTCTGAGACCCTGACCAGGATAAGCTGAAGATGATGGATGGATGGATGGGGATATTTATTCCCACCATTTTTAATGGTTTGTACTTTCTGATTTGTGCGAGTGGATTTGTGTCTCTATAAGGAATGAAGAACAAAAAGCAAGATGCTCTGTGAAATAATATCAGTGCAGATGATTAGAATGAAAAATAACACAACCAATCACGTTCCAGTCTAGCAGTAATTTCTTGGCGCCACTAGACCTGCAGCCTGCGCATTCAGGGAACAATCTACACTTCCTGTTCAGTCTGTTGTCTTTTGTTTTCTTGGGCAGATCCTGCCACAAGGTTTTTTTTCCACCACAGCAGAAGAATGAAAAATAGTGTTTTACTTTTAAATCCTCTGTTTAAAAACACAGGGATTCTTTATGTCTAGTAACGAGCTTCAGCGAGAGACAAACACTTCTGGAATATCCGCAGTATTGGCAGAAATAAAAGCCCTGATACATTTTCCACAAGCCTGACAATCTGATCCCAGATGCTGCATACATGTTGCACACACTAGTTAATATATCTATGCCCTGCAGACTCCCACATACTTTTTCAACCTCCCTCCGTGTTTCCAGCACTTTTCATCACTATCAGCTGTCAGCTGCTCTGACCTGCACAGGGCCACGAGTAGGGCAAGTAAACACACCACAGTATTCTGCTTCAGTGACTGAGTGAATGTCAGCTTATGAAGGCACCTGGTGCTTGAATTATTATTGTGCATGGACACTTGCACATATATATTCATGCAAATATATACACAACACATTCTTGTGGCGTGTTGCGAGCTACAGCTGCACACTCCATGTAGCTTCAGCTCAGAGGACAGATTTCTTCCCTCAGATGCTGTAAGAGCTCATAAATTAATGATCGACTTGATGTTTCCACTTTGTCCCAGCCTGCCTCGTCTACTCTACGTCTGCTCCAGTTTGATTGCCTAAAATCTCCAGAATGTCTTTCAATAACCCACATGTGCACAGACATGCTGACTTTATTTAGGCCAGAGTCCAGGTCCAGCCCTCAGGAAGCTACTATATTTCCTGACAACCTCAGGCCTTCATTTGTTACTTGTTACAGCATACATTTGTTTTAAAGGAACAGTTCAACGGTTATACTACTGCATATGCTTGCTGCCAATATAGCAGCTTTCTTATCAACAAAGTCTTTAAGTGCAGTCGCAATGTTCTATCCAGCTCATTTAAAGCTGACTCAGATAAAAATGTCCATTCCACGTCAGCTGCAGAGATTGGGGTAGTTCAAAAAACTTGAGTTGTCGTGTAAAATGTAAATAGAAACACAATGTGACGCTTTGAAAAATGCTGAACTTCAATATTTGATGTGTTGAAACAGAGAAATTCCGTTGTTTTGTCACTGAGACCAGTGGCAAAAAAAGTGTAAACGCATAAAAATACACCTGATGGAACATGTCACAATTAATGAGGTTCACAAGCAACAGGTCAGTTGTATGACTGGGTATAAAGAATACAGCCCCCAGGGTCTAAGGCGATGTTCACAGTGCTGATCTAAGTGCCCATTTATTGCCCAGATTCAATGTTTTGGTTGACAGTTTGCATTACTCTTTAAAATGTCACATGTATCAGATTCTATAGTAACTGAGTAACTTTAGTAAGTATGGACGTTTCTGAACTGACCGCATGTGCAATAGAGCAAGAACAAGTACGTCATGCACGTAGGATACTGTATTTTCCGGATTAAAAGTCGTGATTTTTTTTGCAGAGTCTGGCGAGGGGAGCGACAAATACATTGGAGCAACTTATATTTTGAATAAATTCGACTATCAGGTGCTTGTCACGCTGACAGCCACTAGAGGAGACGAGCCGCAGCGCAGCTCAGGCGCCCACCCGCGGCCGCGCACCTGAGCTCAAAACAGACGCGACCCATTCTGTAGAGCGACTAATGCGCGTTTTTTTCTTCTTCATTATGCATTTTTTGGCTCGTGCGACTAACATACCAGAGCGACCTTTAATCGGGAAAATACGGTACATGCATACAACTCCAGTTAGCATTTACAGTTTCACATTTAAGTTGATATGCAATGAAAGGTAGCAACATTTGCAGCAGATATTATTGAGAAGGAACAAGAGGAGAAAAAGAGCCAAACTGTAAATAATGGCTTATTGACTTGGGTAAAGTTAGACAAATATTCAGAGATTCAACCTTCAACAGTCAGCAGCTCATAAATCACGAGATGTTAAGACACAAATGATACCTCTGTCTGAATAGTAGACAACAAGATAGAACAGAGTTTCATTTAAATTAGCTGTCCTTTCAGTGGTGTAAATTATATTGATCTGTACAAGAGACTGATGGAAAGACGTGCGTGGTGACTGTCCACAAAGTCCAACAACGAAAAGAGACACCACAAGTACTGCAATATTCTGTGACGTCACAAGGAAGCATTGTCTGGACATGAAAGTCATTACATATAGCTTAGGAACCGTCCACAAAGTGCAACAATGAAAAGAGATGCCACAAAGAAACAGTCTGGACATGTAGACCTCTGACCTTCACTACAATTCAAACTTGACTGAGATATTTTATAGATCCGCCTTTGGTATGAATTTGGCTAGCCTGCATGTTTTCCTTCTGCCTGCCCAGGTGATGACAACACCCCATCATCCTCTCCAGGCTGAGGGGTAAAGTCCAAAGTCTGTCTCTGCTTTCACGGTGTTCATGCAAAGAGGAAACCCCTTATAAACCACATGCAGAAATGCCGCTTCCTTCTCTGGGCGTGAGCATGTTTAATCTGTATTGGCACAATTCAGAATATTTTTGTCTTTGTGTTACTTTCAATTAAATATCGTCACATTCTGATTCTGGCTACATTCTGCGCAGTCACCCCACTGTTTTAGAAACGGGCTTGTTCAGCAGGACTTGTGTGTTACCAGTGTAACACATGGTGTTTCTGTGAGCGTGTGAACTGCAGGGTTTCCCTCTGGGAAACATGGATGGTGAGACAGAAACGTGATCCGGCAGCTGAACGGAGAAGACGAAGCTGTTCCGTCTGCTGGATCTGACAAACCCCAGCAGGATGAGCACACCCGTGAAGTGACACACCATCCCATTATCTTGGATCTTTGTCTTCATTAAATAAAGGGATGAGAGGAAAAGTAATGGCTGCTTTGATGTCTCAGCAGAGAAGAGAGAGGTTAAACCAGGCAAAGGAAATGGAAACTGAACGTGATGACAGAATGGCTCTTGAAGTGGGTTAACCTTAACCTGGTGGTCTGCGCACTAACTACAGTACGTCTACACAGACATAGGAAATTGATCACAGTCAGATTATCTGATGGCGACAGATATGAACTTTATGCTTTTAAAGTCTCTCCGTGTCGAGAATCTCATGCAGATTTAAACACAAAATGTGACAGTGTTGTATGAAAGTTGCTTCTCTGTATTTAATTCACACGCTCTAATGTACTGTAAATTCTGGCCTGTAAAGCACACCTGAATGTAAGCTGCTCCCACTAAATAAAAAAAAAAGATTTTGTACATATATAAGCCACACGTGTCTATAAGCCGCAGATGTTCATGTTCACCCAGTCTTCAAGAACGTTTTCAAGTTCGTCATATGCTTTTCATACATCTGAAAGATTATCTCGTCTTTTTGCATAGAGTTATTTCTTCTCCAGCGTCTCACCATGGATTCATTGATGCTGCAGCTCTATTTCCTTCTTCCACGGCCAGGTCCATCACTGTTAACTTGAAAACTGCATCATATGCGTTTCTTTGTGTGTTTTCCATGATGAGGGTATGTACATGAAGCACAAAATGACTGATCTAAAGAATTTAGTGTGCACAAGTTCAATTTACTGCAATTTGAACAGTAAACCCAACAGAACCACCAATTCGGTGTTTCAGCAGAACGTAATTCGGTGAACATTGGTTCCACCGTGACCTGTTCGCTGATTTCATTGGTCGATATCGGTGGCATGAAGCTCGTTAGCCAGTAGAAAGTCATACATTAACCGCATCATTTTTTTAAGCCACGGGGTTCAAAGCGTGAGAAAAAAAGTAGCGGCTTATATGCTGGAATTTACGGTAATCTAGTTACCATGACCATTCGCTGAGACCTTCTACTGGTCATTTAGCACAGCTGAGTCATAGCAGTAGATGGTTTTGCCAACTGCACTTAGGGGCACAAGTTGTTGAGCTTTTTCAGATTGAATGACATTCATTTGTTCAAGTAACAATGAACTGTCTTTTTACTTTATTTAACTAAGTGTTTCTTGTCATAATATGGATTTGTACCGTAGTTGCAGTAGCACTAATAGGACTCTTGACTCCATACCCACCCTTCCTCTGCACAAGACAACTGATGATCTAAAGCACATTAAGAAATGGCCTAATTTAACTGTTCACAAGACACAGCGGTGGCTACCCGGTGAATCTGATGCAGGAATGTCATCACTACTCTTTTCTTTTGTCTCTCCTCTGTCCACTAACCCCGACCGGTCGAGGCAGATGGCCGCCTACCCTGAGCCGCTGGTTCTGCTGGAGGTTTTTCTCTTCCATTAAAGGAAGTTTTTCCTCCCCCCGTCATCCTTGTCTTGCTCTCGGTGGTTCTGTTGGGTTTACCCTCTGTATAGTCTTATGGTCTCAGCCTTGAATTTGAAGTGCCTAGAGATAATCGTTGCTTATGATTGGTGCTGTACAAATAAAATTGAATTGAATTGAATGAGGAGCATCGCACTTTATGTTGCTGCAGCTCCATCCCCTTAGTGGGAGAAAATGTAATTCTGTTTTTGATGGAAACATATAACAATGACAATAAATTAATCTAATCTAATATAGTCTAATCTAATGAGTGTTGTCATCACAGCTAAACGTGTTGATTTGGACAATGTCAAGCCATATGCCATGCAGGGCCACGGTCCTGCAGATTTTCTTTTCAGCCAGTCACTAAAGCAGGTGATTTCTCTAATCAGCACTACTTCAATAAGGGGGGAAGAGCTAATCAGTAAAATCTGCTGGTTGAAAATCCTGCAGGGTCTTGGCACATGGTTTCACACACTGATTATTGTTCTGGGTTGTTGAACACTTTTTTGGTTACTACATAATTTCATGTGTCCTTTCATAGTTTGGATGTCCTCAGTATTAATGGACAATGTGGAAAATGATACAAATAGTAATACTGGTAAGGTCCCGGTTCTGTGGAAAACACCATGCACTGTCCCTGTACCCAAACTAAAGTGCCCAGCTGTAACTGAAGGGACGGTCTAAGATGTAGGGAATCTAGCTCTTAGCTGATCATTTGAGCCAGTCCACCATAAATGATAGACAGGTGATGTGCCAGTCAACATGGCTTACAACCTCATAGGTGGACTCACTCGCAGAGTTGAAAACAGTCACAGCAGTAGCTACTATGGAGCTAGTAACTGTATCTTATCGAGCTACACAGGATGACCCTAAAGAGACAGCCTGCATTTCAGATTTCTTCAACATCTGGTACAGGTTGTCTGTGAAGATTCTCAGTCATGCAGGTCATAGTATCCAAGGCGTGTGGTTTTTCTTCCGTCAACTGGACTGGAAATTTGGTTGAAGACGTTTCGCTACC
>JAQQAE010005574.1:0-12262 GCA_029823295.1 Pseudamia nigra | reverse complement strand
CCCCCCCCCGAATGAACTTTAGATTGCATTAGGAGAACAGAGAGAGAGAGGAGGTGGATTAATCAAGGCTGCTGTGTTTCTCTGGTGACAGATACAGACAGTTCTGTCATTACTGGCTGATAAGATGGGCACAACGGCTCCTGGCTGCCGAGTAAATATGGACTGTTTGCGCGAAGCCTGGCTGAAAAGTTGTTACAGAGAAAAGCAATGCAGATTTATTCCACAATAGCCCTCAGGAAGAGCCACATACAGATTTATAGGAAGTATTGAATAAGTGTGGACTAAAATCTGACAACACTTTCTCCTCCCTGTCGAACTTTCTTCCAGTTTTCTGTTTTAAATGTATTTCTCTTAGTTTTACTGTGATGGTTACAAATGATTTAACTTTGCAGCATCTGATATTTAAGACTCCAGTGTGGACAATACTTTAAACCTATAGGCTGGAGCGGATGGCCCTGTCTGAATCTCCCACACATACTTTAAGGGCACCGACACAACATCTAAATCCAAAAGCTTAAAAGTAATCAATATCTCCCTCCTTCCTGTTTATTTACTGTTAAATGCACAGCAGATTGTCTTTTATTACGCTGAGACACACATGTAGTAGCTAAAACTCACACATGCCCCGAAAGGCAAGATATTACTTATTTGCATAGTCTTTTAAATGGTATAACAATAAGCCCAGTACAGCCTTCAGTCCTAGTGAACGTGGGGCAGCAGTGACAGCCAAGCACTTTGTTTGAGTCCTGGCAGCATGCCTGGACTTGGTCTACCATGATGTTGTGGGCAGCAGATCGAGCGCTTGGCTGGGCTTCATATTCCTCATTAGCTGCCCCAGTGCCACGCAGGGCCTTCAAACAGAGAGGAACACGGGAACCTGTGCTCAAAAAGCCTGAAAAGGCAGTGAGTCTGTCTCTTGCATATGTGCTTGCTGTGTTTATGTTTTCCTGGGAAGGTGTCCTTGAGAAAAACCTTGAATCCCTTTCCCTATCTGGCAGAGCTGTTCTGTAGAGAACGCTGAGGTTTGGCCTTGAACTGATTAAGAAGCAAGTATTGTTAAAAAATAGTCAAAATCAAGTTTTTCAGAATTGTCAGTATTCACTTTGGTCATTACTCTTAAAAGGTATAAAATATGCAAATGTTACATCCTTTCTTAAAATATAACACACTGGCCCCTTTTACATCAAATGAACCAAGGTTCTCAAACTGGTACTGTTCTGGTTCCCTGGAACCTTGGTACCATCTAGTAAACTGGCCCACATTTACAGCAATTTTAAGATTAATTATTCTAATCACCGATGCGTCATCAGCAGGGGTGGTCCTGGGCATGTATTGGTGGATGTAAACAGTACTCCCGTGTGTGGCTGTAACATGATGGCAGATCATTTGAATTTCCTCTGAGTGTTTGCCCTGTTATTACAGGTGTTTGTTCACATCCAAAAAACATGGCTGGATGCTATAACAACAACTAGAAGGTGAAGAAGAACGCTGTGTGACAAATGACCGGTATGTTGTCTGCATTGCAGCAGTTGCATGGATTCCTCCATGCTGCTCTGTTTACGCTGTGTGGGTGTGTATGTATACACTCACTCATGTTGTCATGGTTCACACTTCAGGAACATACTATTCTGTGGAACCCAGGTTCCAAGTTTTTTTGTAAATGTGCCAGTTTCCTGTTGGTGTAAAAGAGGCCACAGTCAACTGGAAATGCAGATCCACAATGACCTGCTTATGTTGAAATTTGGTGGTCCTAGCTCTGATCAGAATCAGAATCAGAATCAGAATAGCTTAGGGGAATAATAGAGGGTGAGGGGCTGCAGCGAACATGTGCGCTGCCCCTTAAGCAGTTGGGGGGAAAAGGGAAGAGGGGGTTAGATAGGAAAGAGTAAAAAAAAACACAGTTTCCAGAATAAAGCTCCGTAGGAAGCAAAATTATGGTCACATAGAAAAAAAAACTCATATGCACAGTTAGCAGACATGTTGCTACACATTAACAAAGCAAAATATCACAAAGAGTTGGGGGTGTGCGTGTCAATGTGGAGTGGTGGTCACTGGATGCATGGTGTCGTACCAATTCTGATAGAAAAGTCAAGAATCCTCTTCAGAGCATAAAGTCGAGATGTTAAATTCCATGCTAGCTACCACGTCGGCACATGTCCATAGAAAAAGTTCAAACTTAACCCCAGGTCAAGAATCCTCTCTAAGCGCAAATAGCCAGATATTAAATCACATGATAGTTACCGTGGTGGCACATGTCCATAGAAAAGTTCAGCCTGACCGCCTATCAGTGTTGGTGTAAGGTGGGGGAAGGGTGAAAAGCGAAGCTCATTTCTCCAAGCACTGTTTCCTCCAGGAGGGGTTACGCTAGCCTCACAAGGCCAGGGAAGGGAGCCAAAACAAAAACAAATAATAAGACAGTCACACTTTCAGAGGCAGAAAAGAATTTAATCTCCTCAGTACTCCAACTTTATATTTTTTGGTGCTAGACCTCAAAAGTCCATCCTATGAAGAGACCCCAGCACTTCTGTGTTGTAACCCACTCTTTGACTTAACTCAGAAATTGTCCATGTTGTGCTGCCAGTGTTCTTCCCAACTGCTTAATTTGGAGACAAAACTTTACTAGGATTTGAACAGCTCGCTCCGTCTTCTTTATCGATACACCAGGAAAACACCCAAGCCAATCAGCAGAAATCCTGTTATCATGGTTCCGAATAGATAAATATCCATCACATCCTCAGTGGACAGCATCACAAAAACACATAAGTCCCTGTGCATCCACGGATCCTCAAAAGTCCAGCAGCCGCTGTCCCCTGAGGGCCCTCGGGTTCCCCTTGACCTGTCTTCCTGTCCACAGCATGTCAATTTCATTGAGGTCCAGCTGGTCAAGTCCAGGTTGCTTTGGATTTAAGAGGAGACTCTGACAGAGAATGAAGCAAACGCACAGACAAGACATATCAAGCAGGGAAAACTGGGACGGGAGCAGATAGAAATGCGTCCGCTCTCTCTGAAAGCTGGAAGAGAAGAAATAATTATGATAATTATGTTGACCTTTTATCACCTTGTGACCTTGAACTTCGGACTCCAAAAGCCACGTGTATGCCAAGTTTAGTGAGCTTAATTTGTTTCCTGGTTAGAGCGTGAACACATCGGCAGCAATTTTATGACTATGTGACTTTGACCTTTGACCTTGACAAAAACATAGCCAGATATGCTAGTACCAATGCCTGTACGCGAAGTTTGATAAACCTAACTTTATTTAGTTTTCAGGGTGGATAGACCACACTGAACTCCCTACCGATGCCTCGTCTCTGTTGACATGGATAGAAACGTAAAAGCATACACTATAACATTGCATCTGGTCTTAAAGGTATAAATATGCAAATCTTAACATGTCACGCCTCACCTTTAAGTTAAAAACAAATGTCTTGCATTTTGTTTTAGCAGTCTGAAAGTAGTAGGATCACCTTAAGCTACTTTCATTTGCTACCAAAGTTACTTCCTCACTGTACAAAAGTCTGTATGTAAACCATTTTTGTACAGATTTGTGAAGCTAGACCTCTGACAGTTGCCGAGAAGAGTAACAAAGACTGTTGAAACACAAAAAACTAAAAATCTTCCAAGATTAGCTATTGTGAGTGAATTTTTTTATGGAGAGTATAAATCTTTATGGAATGACTGTTTATTAATAAGACCAAATGGTGCAAATAACAACAGTTGTTGAAGGATTCACTAATGTTTAGGTGATTGAGGTGGATGACAGATGACAAATTCCATCATTTTGGCAACACAGAGTGGAGTTGGCATATTTATAAGAGACACTCATTCATCATAGTTATGTGATGCGACATTAATCTACTGACTTGCTTCTTCTCTGAGTATGAGGCTGTTGATGAGCTCCGGCTGCCTTTGAACAGTCACTGGCCTCATTGTTTGAGCCAAAGTTGGCTCTCAATGCTAAGAATACCAAATCTGTAAAGCTTGCTGTCAGAACTCTGAGTTTATTGACATTCATATCCCAGGAGGAGACTCATCTGAAAAAGTTCCATTGTATAAGTACTCAGGAACCTATGATAAGCTGTCTTTTAAAAACAGTAGTGAAGAAATGTAAGGTCAAGCTGGGTTTTTACTTTTGAAAATTTTGCAGATTGAAATTTTTTCATGCTGTCTTCTCTACCCTGCACTCTCTGGACTCTATTATGATCTGTTTCCTGTCCTTCATCAAAGCATCAAAAGACAACAGTACTGATATTTTTTAAATTTCCAAACCTATATTGAGTACTTCCATCATATGTGGGGTACATATCATGTACATTTTCATAGTAACTGAACCTGCAAACCTAATCTTCTGGGTAATGGAATGAAAACATATAAAAGCAGCACCTGATGAGCAAACAGCTCTTTAGATCCCATGGACTCAAATTTGAGGTAAAGAATACAAAGGAGGAAGGACAGAAAACTTATTTTAGCCTGTATTATTTTAAAATCAATGTACGTGTATGAGAAATGTACGGCTGATCTAGACCTGTCCATGACTGATAATTTGTAATGCAGAAGACGTTGTCATTCCTAACTTGTCATATACCGACGCCGAATAGAGTTTTATGTGACAGATGGTGAGTCAGTTCCATGTTAAAAGTGTCAATAACTTTAGAAATAAAAACAACTTGCTACGGGGTAAATGAGGTAACAAAAGAAAGACTCTGCAATGCCATAAAGACCCAAACTGATACACCATTCTGCAACATCACCAAGCAGATGTCAATGTATAAGGTTTGCTTTCACTTCCATCTGGTGCCCATGTTGGAAATTGAGGTTGCAACAGTCTCTGAGTATTGAAAACAAATGCTTTCTTCTTCTTTGGTATGGTCTGCTGTTATACAGTGTCTTGGAGCTCATGTAGCCATGCCACAGTCTCCAGGTTTGGGTTGATGAGGTCCACTTGTGCACCTCCAGGCAGTCAAAAGTCAGGGTACTGGCTGCTGAAGGGAGCAGACCCCAGAAACGCATGCTGGAACTGAAGCGGCCAACTTGTTTGTGCCAACTCCTTGAGAGTGACCCAATCTCTGTGGTGGATCCAGGTTCCAGGTGGAAGTTCGGAGAGGAGCCTGCAACACAGTGCAGGAGGTTCAACATGATGCCAGTGGGTGAGTTGGAAGTAAAATCTGTTGTGGATAAGTGCAAAAACAAACTATCTGCTGTAAAAAAGTAATTTATGCCATTTCAAAACCTCTAACATACATCTGCAACTTATCATTCCTTAGCAGCTCATTTCCAAATAAAATGAAAGTTGCGAAAGTACTATCACTATTCAAGCAAGGGAATAAACACCTCTTAAACTACAGGCCAGTATCACTCCTCCCACAATTATCAAAGATCCTGGACAAACCTTTTAATGGTACACTTGAAAATATCCTAAATAAATATGGCTTAATAAACCAAAGTCAGTATTCAGAACAATGAATTCAACATCATTGGCAATAACTGAAGCTGTGAAAGAAATAACAAATGTATTGGACCTAAAACATTAATCAATTGGAATATTTATTGATTTTAAGAAAGCATTTGACACAGTTAATCACTCAATACTGCTAGTTAAATGACAATTTTATGGCATAAGAGAAGTTGCACTGAGCTGGATCAGAAGTTTTTTTTTTTATCTGGATGGCAACAGGTAACATACAGTAGGTGTTATTTCTTCCCATTTTTCTTTCTTGTATATGTGTTCTATCTTGTATGTATAAATATGCATATGCACAAATTAAACAATAAATCAATCATTAAGCTTCAGTATGTGATGAACAGTAGTGAGAGGAAGCTCTAACAGAATAAGAGTCTTCTGTGGCACTTTCCTAATGATTCAGACCCCAAGGTGACATGAAAACTTGATAGAAACATATTTATTGCTTGGGACAATAAATAATATATCCATGGTTTGCAGAAATGTTGGCAACAATGCCATGATAAATAGCTTGAATTAGCAGCAGGAGAAGCGAGGCATGTCATTTTTACATCATTAAAAATGTAAGGCCATTAAGCTAGATGTGTAGAAGCAGTACAGGAACAAAACAATAGACATGAAAACTATAAAAATAGAAAGAACTTGGCCCTGTAGAGAACAGTAGAGGAAAAAAATGAGGAAGTGTCAGGTTTGTTTGATTAATGTACTTCTTGTTAATTTGCTTTCCTGCGTCAAAGAGCAGTTCACATGCTTTCAAATAAGAACCTTTCAGGATGGTTTCCCATCTAGCAGAACAGAGAGTCCTTAGGGGAGATAACCTTATAAGTAAATTACAAATTTGCATTTACAGGAGCGGCTCCTTTCGAACACACTATACGGCCACAGAGGAACAGTGACTGTGTGGTTAAAAGCTAAATGTGAAGCTTGTTGCTTTAATAACAACGGGGGTTTGTGGCCCTGCAGGCACAATCATCACTGTGTCACGCATACACTGCATGTCAGATGGAGAAAGAACCAATTACAGGCGATTCACTGCAACGAGACCTCATTTAAACCTGATAAGCATTTCATTGTCGTGTCCTCTGTGCATTAAAAAAAACATGCCGTCCTCTATTCATGGCCATGTTTTGTGGATGAAGTCTGTCCAAATCTTCACATGGCCTGAGATTAAAGTGTTTCATCCGTTTGAACCTTGATTTTATGTTGCATGGAAATAAACATGGAAACATCCAGCCCTGTACTGTGGACCGTTTCTGTCGGTGTGATCTGTTTCCTGGAAAAACAGAGAATTGTAAGCTCAGGGTTTGTTCTTTTTGTTTGAACCACCCATTTGTTTATTGTTTTATTCATTATTTTTCATTTGATCTGTTTTTTGATTCAGTTTTGCTAATTTCCCTGATGATTTTGGGTCTTTTTCATTCACGTTTGTTCATTCTGACTGTTTTATTTTTTTCTTCTGTTCAATTCATTTGTTATACTGTTCATTTCTGTTCATTTTGTTCATGTTTATTTTCTGTAGCATTTTACATTTGCTACTTTTCTTGCTGATTCCCTTCATTTTTTGTTAATGTTGTTTGTTTTGTTCATTTTAGTTTTACTAATTTATTTCCTAATTGATTTATTTTGTTCATTTTTGTTCATTTTTTTTATCTGTGATGTTTATTTTATGTTTTCTTTTTTATTTATTTTGATTACTGGTTTATCAATTTAGTTTCATTTTCCTGATCATTTATTTTGTTTGTTCATTTTTTTGTCAATTTCTGTTTATTTCATGAATTATTGTTTATTCTTGCTAATTTTCTTGAGTATTTTGTCTTTTTTATTTGCTTTGGTCATTGTTTGATTTTATTTGTTTGTTGTGTTTTATTCATTTTTAAATTATTTTGTCCATTTTATGTTCTTTATTATTATTTTCATCTGTTATGCATTGCTTATTACTTATTTCTACACATGCTCATTTTTTGTTAATTGTGATGACTGTTTTATTTTATTCTTACTGACTTATTTGTTGATTATTTTGTTCATTTTTTCTCATTTTATTTGCTATTTTATTTGTGTTCTAAATATTTTTTGGCTTAGTTCCCTATATTACTTTGTTTATTTTTGCTCATCTTCTTGATCATTTTGTTAATTTTCTTGGCTATTTTCGTTATGTTGTTTATTGTTTTGTTCATGATGGCTCATTGTATTTGTTATGTCATTTGTTTTCCAAATACTTTGTTGTATTTTTACTTAGTTTTTATGTTATTTTATTTATCTCTTACTCATTTTTGGGATCATGTTGTTCATTTTGTTGACAAGATTAAATAACTTAACATTAAGCATTTAATCACAAAGAATAAAATAACTTAAATCCAGGTTAAAATCCGGAGTGAAACACATTTTAATTGAATCCTATGATATAGTCAGAGGTGTGTACAGTAAATAAAAACAGTTCTCAAGTCAAAGTATTTTTACTTCATGATTATAATAACTCAAGTAGAAGTACTCCAGCTGTACTCCAAATCCTCCAAACCCTTTATAAATACATGAAAATACCACCGGTGTTTATTCATACAGTATGTAACGCTATGCTGTGTTTGTGTCACAGAGAGCGAGACAAGGATGATGGTGACCCGGAGCTGCCAGTCTGTTACAGCACTGGACAAATAGTTTTTGACACGACTGTGACTTTATGTAATTAAATCTCCTCTTAATGTGCTCTTTACTCCAGTCTGTTTATTCTGCTGCTTCCGCGAGGTTAACATTCCCCCAGCTCGCTCGCCGCGGCCTCCTTCGTCGCTGCAGCCGCTTCCTTTTGTTCTGCACACCTCAGGTTTATCGAAGCGTGAATCCGTGACTTATTTTCACCTGCACCTTCATTCGCTGCCTCAGCTCGTTCAAGGCTACAAGCTTCATTTGATGAATGAGCTCAGCTGTTGTGTGTTCCCCTTGAACTGCAGCCATGTTTTGTGTACTACTTTATTTCATTTGTGCTTCTGTCACGGCCCACTTTTATTATTTTTCCCTCCCGAATGATGACAGATTCTCTATTCAGTGCTTTTTCTCCCCTATTTAATCCTTGCTCTATACATGGAGAAAGTACAATATATCATTTCGTTTCACATGCATACAGCGCACATCCTCCATGCAAGATGAAACATTTAACTCTATGACTGCATTCTAAATTATTGCAGTGATTTAATTACCCAACATACCAGGGGAATGTCATGTACAGGGTTTGGCTTAGTCATGAAGCCTCGGTTTAATTACTGAATTCATACAGCATCTTACCCTGAGTCATATACGCATATAGAACTGTATTCACAAACACCTGCTACCTCTATCACCAGGAAACTATCAATTATTTAACGTTTCATCGAAGCTACCCACATGGCTCCGGATCTGTCGAGCCTAGCTCCTCACCCTGCTGTCAGCTGCGAGGCCTTATGCAGCCAGACAGACAGACAGAGAAATAAATACTACATTTGTATGTCTGTGTTTAATCAGAGATCTGTCACAAATGTGTCCCAGTGTCTCTCCTGCTGTCGCTGAGGGTGTTTATGCACCCCCGTGTCATCCCTGACATTGGCAGGAAGCTGCTGGGGTTATTTGTGTGACTCAGTGATGTGTGCAGAGTTGGGGTGATGTTCTGCAGCCCCTTTGGGAGGCACTGACCCTCAACACCGAAGGCCACCAACGGACCCTCTCACTCGCTCGCATTTGCCCCAAACATTCTCTTCAACGGGGCTCATGTCCACCCAGAAATGTGCAGCTCCGAGCCAACTTTATTTCACAATGTTCAAGTGTTGAAGTAAAAAAAGTGGCACATTTCATCCTGGCAGGGTTGGACATTTTTATTTTATATCCCTGAAGGTTTGACTGCAGCTGTGACAAGTGATGGGAAGGGAAAAATCATCTCGGAGGACAGACAGTGGGGTCGACACATGACTCGCTACAGTGTTGAACTGGGTTTAGTCTCAGTGTTTGGCTCACTGATACACTGTTAATTTTCTCCTCATTTTTGTACATTTTTATGAATATTTTTTTTATTTTATTGCTTATTTTGTTCATTTTATTCATGTCCTTGAATATATTGTTCATTTTATTGCTTATTTTGTTCATCTGTGCTCATTTTTTGATTTAGTTCATTTTTCTGATTATATTGTTCACTCTTTGAATTATTTTGTTCATTTTCTTGACTGTTCCTCAATTTTTGTTTCTTTTTTGCTTGTTTTGTTCATCTACTGTATGTTCAATATTTAAATTATTTTGTTCATGTTTGCTCATTTTGTTTTTTTGTTTCTTTTGTTGCTTACTTTGTTGAACTACTGTACGTTCGTTTTCTTGAATATTTTGTTTATTTTGTTGCTTGTTCATTTCCGCTCATTTTTTGATTATTTACTTCAATTTTCTCATTATATTGTTCACTGTTTGCACAATTTTGTTCATTTTGTTAACTGCTTTGTTAATTTTTTGTTAATTTCATTGGTTATTTTGGTCACGTTTGCTCATATTGTTTCTTATCATGCCTATTATTGTTAATTTTCTTCAATATGTTGCTAATTTTTTAACACTCTGTTGCTCATTTTGTTCTACATTTATTTCCTTGATTGTTTTGTTACATACTTTCTCTGTCAGTCAGTCTTTACAGACTAAGACATGATAGTGTGCAAATGTTGATTATCGTGGGTTTGTCTTGCTGCAGCAGCTTAATGCCGTTGGCATCTTTGCTCATTTTGTCGCTGTTCCCAGTTTCTGTGTACCACATCAGCACCATCCCTCACCACTGCGTGCCATCAAGCCCAATCATTTGCCAGCGTCTCCAGTTGCTGATAGCTGATACCCGCCAGGCCCAGGCGACGTTTTACAGTGTCCTTGAAAATGCTGTTGCGGTCGACCAAGGGGCCTAATCCCCTCCTTCAGTTCATAAAGCAGCAGGGCCCGTTGCAATCATTCTTCAGACATCCTGATGACGTATCCGGTCCACCTGAGTTGCAAGCAGGTAATCATGGCTTCCACAGCCGACATGCTCGCCCACCTCAGGACTTTGACATTGGTAACACGATCTTTCCAGTTGAAACCGATCAGTCCATGTAGATGGCACTGGACCAAGTCAGACAGTCATTGGACATGACAGGCATACAGGGTTGCCACCTCTAGTCCATATAGAAATGCACTCAACACTACAGCCGTGTAGATGTTTTGCTTGTGTTCAGTCGTATAGACTTTGCATTCTACAGCTGGTGCTGAATGCAGCTGAGGTGGCCTGCACCCGTGCGTCGATTTTACTATCCATGGAGTTATCATCTGCCACTGTAGATCCCAGGTACATGAAGGTTTCAACTTTGAACAGTGGCGTTCTGCCCAGCAGGGCCTGAGGCGGAGCTCGCAGCTGCCCAGGCTCGTAAAGCACCTCGGTTTTCTTGACATTTATGATCATACCGTAAGCACTGGCTGCTTCAGCAAACTTCTCCAACAGCCGCTGAATGCCTTCCAGGGTGAATGCCACCTGGGTGAATTGTCGTTGTAGAGGAGATCACGAATGCACTTCACCAGTATGACATGTCGGGATTGAAGAGTCCACCGTCTGATCGAGTTTACATGTATGTAACTAGATATAAAGAGTCTACACACCCCTGTTCAAACGCCAGGTGTTTGTGAGGTAAAAAATTGACACCATGATAAAAAATTTCACAAATCATATTTGTTGCATGTACCTCACAAATGGATGCTTAGTGTAAAGGTCTGACAATTCTAGTTATAAATTACCGGTAAAAAGTGTTAGTCATACCCAGCCTCCCCTATATGTTGAAGAATCTTCTGATCCCTAGGCCGGCATTTTCAACCAGTGGGCGGAAGACTTGTTTTGAGTGTTTGGAGCAAACAGCAAAATGCTTTGCTATGTGACATTTTGATTTTGACATGTGTGACTAAATCCACATAGAATGACAGTAGACATGCAATGGAAACTGACATACATAGTTATTCTTTACTTAAGCGTGGCACCATTGTTATTTTACTTTTATTAATGTTGATTAGAATCAGCAGCACAGTTATGATAGTTTGTTGTTAAAGGCATGTGGTGTGATCACAGGAATATAATTACGTGCAAAAGGTACAGTGAGGCATCATGTACTGATGCCCAAAGGCAATTGCATATCCACACATACAAACACACCTAGGTGAAAGGTTGTGATTACTGCAAAAACAAACAAAAATAATAATTATGTGTCAAGAACTCTGAAGCTCACAACAATATTTGTTACCTTCACTACCTAAAGATTGGATGCACCTTCTTCTTCAGTGGTTTTCCTTATCTTTATTATTGTCAACACTGTACATTAATACTGAAGACAGCATGTATGGAATTCTGTAGGAAACAATAAGCGTTAAACAACCCAGAACATGTTTTAAATTTTAGATTGTTCAAAATTAGCCACATCTAGCTTTGAGGACAGCTTTGTATTCTCTCATCAGATTCACAAGGTACATAGTCGCCTGACATGGTTTTCAATTAACACAGGTGCTTTGTCAAGAGTGAATTTGTGCCTGTTCTTGTCTTCTTAATGCACTTTTGACTGTCACTTGTCTTGTGCAGAGGAAGGGTGAGTACTGAGTCAGTAGTGATTGACCGATATGGGTTTTTCAGGGCCTACACCGATGCCGGTTATTAGTAGATAAGGAGGCCAATAACCGATATTTGGAGCCGATATTCATTTGTAGTAAAAGTGTAAAAAATTGGTGCAAAAATGTTGAATAATACAAACACTTAACTTGGTTCAAATGCCTAAAGCATGTTTATTTAACCAAACAAATAGAAAA
>JAQQAE010005573.1:0-17490 GCA_029823295.1 Pseudamia nigra | reverse complement strand
GGGGGGGTTGTAATTTTTGACCATTTTGTGCATTATTTCGCTGAAGGTCAACCTTCATTCTTACAGATCCTGGTGTGATTTACATTTAAAATAAAAAGAAATTGTGAATACCAAATTCATAAATACCATGTGTAAAAATGCAGCTTCATTTTCAACAAAATATTGTGACAGTTTATGATACATTTGTCTAAATTTGCATCCCAAGAAGGCAACATTGTGCTTTTTTGTGTCTTGAACAGAAGATGTTGGTAGAACTCAGGTACATTTACTCCTTTATATGTAGTTGACTAGTGTTTTTTTTTTCAGGAAAAGTAGGTGTTTTGCAGAATATTTTTTACTCTTACACGGTTACATTTGTGATGAAATTAATGTACTTCCACTCAATGAGAATTTGCTCCGCCTCAGTGAGTAAGAGTAAAAAAAGATTAGAATTAAACATTAACAAAATAATCAGTACTTCAGTTTAAAAATGGACAAAACAATCAAGTTAGTTAACAAAATGAATAAACTAAGCAACAAAATTAGCAGAAATATAAAAAAAAATTTAAAAAATTAACAATTCAATTCAATTTTTATTTGTATAGTGCCAATCATAATCATAATCACTGAATTTGGGCAAAATACATGTAGGTGACAAAATGAACACAAAATTAACCAAAATAATTGAAAAAAATCTGATATCATAAGCTTAAATATATAAGCAACAAAATAAGCAATATTAAAGCAGTCAAATTAACAAAAATGAGCAGTATAATAACAAAACTGAACAAAAAACAGAGAAAGTAAGCAACAAAATGTGCAAAAATGAACAAAATAATCAGGTATGTTAACAAAAATGAACAAGCAGGAAACTTAGCAAAAATTACTAAAGTAATGAAGGAAATTAACAAAATTAACCAAAGTACCTCTGAGAGTGCAGTAATGTATATTATACTATAATAAATTATGAAGTTACTCACTATTTGAGGAGATTTTTACAACATACTCTTTTACTTTTACTCAATTACTTACTTGTACTACTATTTGAGTCATTCTACAGTAACAATACTTTTACTTGAGTACTGTTTCTGTTTACTCCACCCGCCACTGTTGAGCAGAAAAACACTGGGAAATACTGGTGTGAAACCTTCATTTCCAAACACCTTGACTGTAAAAAGGAACAGCACTTCTGTAGTGGATGAGTTAATTTTGCTTTGGCATCCTCTCATGGCTGCATCGCTGTAACTATAGTTTAGAAGATATGATAATAGTAGGAAAGAAAACTCCAAATAATGAATCCTCAAAGGCTTAGAGGACTGACAGGAATCTGAGGCACACTGTCAAGATGTGATGTTGCTTTCCAGCTCTCTGTCTGCTGTATCTAAAGCATCATCTCGTGTCTCTAAAAAGGATCCTTCCTGCTTGATTCACTATTGGTTTGTTCCCGCTGTCATGGCCAATACGTTGAAAATACCCGATCAGACCTTGAAAGTATCTATTATTCTTGCAAACACATGCATGAGGCACCAGATGAGGCACCAGATGGGAATATCAAAAAAGTAATCAGGTGAGGTAGTGGTCACAGAAAAGTATAGTGAATTAACTTTCAGTTTAACTTTCATTTTTTTCTCTGTCTCTGTCCTATTTGGCAACGACAGTCCATCTGGCACTATCCATATATTTGCAAATATTATGAGCCTCAGGTCTGACAGAGAAGGTCAAAGTCATGTTAGGATCACAGCACTCTAAATATTAGCTGAGAGACCCAGAGAATCTGCTCAAAGCAATGTTGGCTCACTAATGATGACCAATGTGTTACGTCAGCTGTAGAGATACTCTGGAGGAAGGATTCTATATGAAGAAATGTACAACACTTTAATACTAGCACAGCCGATGGGACAAACTGACCTGTAACTTTCTTGAAATTGTTGATTACTTCTAAAATATTGAAGCCCACCCCCTCTTTTTGGACTTGGCCTAAAATTATGTTTTTTACACTCCCTATTGTTAAATACAGTACATATAAGTCCAGATCAGAAATATGGACATTAATAGATGTAACAGCCAGTGGGTCGAATTTACCCCTATTGACATGCATTGATTTTAGTTCTGTTTATGTTTGAACATGGTTTTTTTTTTGTGGTCTAAAACCAATTACAGCAGTTTCTAATTCAAAATGGAAAATAGACAGATTCATTAACCAAAAAATGACACAGGTGATAATTCAACAAACTCATGTTCACCCACCTCAGGTGGGTAGCACTGCTTTACATGTAGTTGAGTATTTTTTTCAAATAAATATACATGCGAGAGTAGATGTTTTGTAGTATACTTTTTACTCTTACTCAGTTGCATTTGTGATAAAAAAAGTACTTCTACTTAGTTCTGCCTTTGGCTATATTGCAATGAGTAGGAGAAAAAAAGAATGATTTTTTAATGACAAAATTATCAAATGATTTTAAAATATGAACTTAAGAATCAAGTAAGTTATCAAAATGAATAAACCAAGCAATAAAATGAGCAAAAATGTACAAAATAATCACAAAAATGAAGAAAACAACAACAAAATGAACAACATAAACAGAAATGAAAAAAAAAAAATCAACTAAGTTAATGAAAATTATATATAATATAATAAAGAAACTGAGCAAAAAAATCCACACAGTAGGCCACAAAATGAACAAAAATTGTCAGAATTATCAAGCAAGTTAACAAAAATCAACAAAATAAGCAACAAAAACTGAACAAATTCAAAGGATGCAAGAAAATTAGTTAAAGTAAACAAATCAAGCAACAACACAGATGGAAATGAAATAAATAATTGAGTAATTAAAATAAGTAAAGCAAAATAATTAAAAAATGAAGAAAATAACCAACAAAACTGAACAAAATCAAGAAAATAATCTAAAATATGAGCAAAATAATCAAGGAAATTCACAAAAATATCTGTTTGAATGGAATATATTATTCTATATTAACCTACACGTTTTAAAGTCACTCACTACTTGAGTAGTTTTTTAAATGAGATACTGTTACTCTTACTCAAGTATTTGTGTTTAGGAGTACAGTACTTCAACGTCTACATGAGTTATCACAGTTATAAAAAAAAACAAGTGTTTTACTTGAGTACTGTTTCTGTTGACCCACTGCTGGCTATGACTTGTGACATAAGAGAACTACTCAGAACACTAAGGTTGGTCATTTTTGTGGACTAGAAATGATGCCTGGGTAAATTTGACCCATTTGGCTGTTTCAGATGTATAGCGACTCTATTCTTAAAAGAACCAGATGGGACCAAAGGAGCCACTTGGAAACAAAAAGAAACAAAACACAGCAGTCTGTGAATGTCTGCTATTGTTTTTTTTATAAACTTCGTGCAATACAGTGTTTAAGTTTATCACACATTTAGATAAACCATAGTCATTTGCCTAGATATAGCTATTCTTAACTACATACTATTCATATTGCCCACATAAATGCTATCTGTGTGCATTTTTATCACATTATTCTTTTTCTGAAATGAAATCAAAGAAAATTGAAAACGTATAGAATCTGGAAGCGTCTAGTTGTTTTGTTTTCTTCAGTGTATTATGTAGCAGGGTGTCCATGGTTCAGCCCCGATCTGCAGTCACTCTGAACAGTTTAAAGGAGACAATGGGGGTGTTTCCATGTGTTTACATTCTCATCAACATAAGCATAAACAGGCCAGAGTTCAGACTCAGGAGTCAGTGGTCACAGGGGGGACAGTAAAAAAAAATCTTCAGGGGTCAACTCTGGTCATGTGACAAAAGAGGGTTACATTAACCATGTGACTGAATGTGGGCATGAGTCCAGGATGGACCCCCGTACACAAAACAGTTCAAACCTACCCTGTCCAGGATGCAGTTTGAACAATGGTCCCAAAAAACGCATCTATAGACTACAAATATATGTGTAAATTACAATGTACATGTATTTTTTGAAAAGTCTTCTTTCTATAATAATTTTTAAACCTTCTCAACCCACATACATATTGTATTTTTTGCCAATGCCACTGAAAGTGATGAGTTGCATGTCTCACTTTGGGAGCTCTCCATAGAAAAATGATTCAGTTTTTGTTTTTCTGCTCAGGCAGCAACCTTTACCTGATTCTGTACAAATGTATTTTCGGTGATTTTTTTCAGCTTCCTCAAGACAGAGGTTTCTGTTAATGCCCAAGAACATACATCATTAACACGACTATAGCTACAAGTACTATTGTTAACACTGAATAGCATGGAAATAAGACTAACAGAGGCTCATAGAAAACTCAGACTCATAATAACAATGGAGTTGGTCAGTTGTCTCAGTCACTCCCATTATTGTTGCATTTCTTTCTTTTCAGTATTGGAAGACAATTTACAGTATTCACATCTGACTTCATGTGATCGATGAAAATTACATAATATGAGGGATAAAAAATAATACAGGCTCTCAGTCACCCACATAATGTGCACACTCATGCTTGACACTTTGACACAGTTGCACACAGCTCACTGCCAGCTCACTGGCTCTGCATGGAAGAAATTCACAGTTAAAGTCGTGAAAAAAAGAAGAAACATTAAAAGTAAAATTTCATTCCAAACTATAATGTTGCAAATACAGCTAGCCTGTAATAACACTAAGAATAATCACAACAACAATTTACATTAATGATGATCAGGGTTAAATCAGCAAGATTACACAAAAAATATGTGGAACATTTTCATAATATCCCAAGATTAATTGCGTTTGATCATTAACAAAATAAATCATTTCTAGCACATTAAAATATCAAAATAGTTTTACTGTGAAAGTTCATTGTTGTTGTTATTATCAATCTGTTATTACTCATCTTCTTTTTGTTCTCAGTGAGATTGAGTAGACTAAATAACAGTGAACATGGAGGGAGAGATACAGCGTCAGCGTTTTTGACCTGTCTGTCTGTCTTTCTATCATTTCCTACAAACACAGTGCTCCTTCTGTCTCCCCTCTATCAATATAGCTCATCATCCTGCTCTTTCTTTCTGTCTACACAGGCGTTGTCTTCCTATTGAGGGTATTAGAGTTGCTTTCCCTGTCTCCCTTCAGCCTGTCCAGAGTCCCCATCCCTCGCTCCCTGTCTACTGTGGATGAGGTGAAGGGTGGGGGGCCCGAACCCACAGAGTTGGGCATCTGTGCATTGGAGTTGGAAGAATTGGAAGGGTTATGGGACTTAAGAGAGGGCAATGTACCACTCATCATAACTCCACCTCCCCCTCCACCCCCATCCTTTGGGAAGCAGTTGTGGAGCTGGTACAGTGTGGCCCTGTCCACTGTTCCGTACATGGGCGGTAAACCCCCCAGTTTGGGGTCACGAGATAATGTGTACAGGGAGATGTCGCCTCCGGCCAGGGCTGTATGGGAGCGTGAGTGGGGATTAGGCAACGTGGATACTGAGATGGGGCCCTGGGAAAGCAGCGCAGAAGGGGGCAGACCAAAATTCTTGCCCCCACCTCCTACAGGTGAAGGATCTCGGGAGCGGGAGGGGTCAGTAGAGCGGGACGAAGAGCGGGACCTGCGGCGGAAGCGGTAGCTGGGCAGGCGGAGCATGGCATGTGTGGTGCTCTTGAAAATGTCGGTACGTGAGCGGCAGCGTAGCTCCTTGTTCTTTTCTATGTAGATGTTGACGGCCAGGACCCCCACCATCTCAGCCATGATGAAGGACAGACCTCCAAAGTAAAAGGACCAACCGTAGGAGTACTGCCACTTCTTATCCTCATCCTTCTTGGGGGAGATGTCCCCCAGTGCAGCTGAGATGTACACGATCACACCAATTATGTTACTAAGACCTGAGAGACAAAAAGAGAGAGCACAGACATACACTGTATTTAATGAAGAGTTCAAGAAACCAGACAGACCCTTCCCCTAATGCACTGATATAAAGATCTGTTTAACTCAGGTTAAATTCACACTGCCATCCATCATGACAAAATTGAGTCTAATGTGATTTTTTTTTTTTTTGGCTGTTCACAAAATTTTTTAAAATCTGTCCAGTATCTGACTTCATTGTGGACTATGGAACCAATCCATAACTGACCTGAGCACAACAGCAATAAGAAAGCTGTCAGATGCAGCTCATTGTTGCACAGAAGTACAAAGTGAATTATAAACCAAATCACTTACATTTATAATTCTGTAATCAGTGTAAACCAATAAATTTCCAAGCTGGTTTCAATGAGCACATGGAAGAAGAGAGAGGAAAACAAATTCTTTCACCGTGTGACAAATGTTTTTTAGAGTGATGTTAGCTGCAGGAATTTTAATCTGACTGTTCAGACTTGATGGGATTGGAAAGCAGTCAGCCCTGAATCTGACCACATATGGCTGTTCAGACTGCCAGCCTCAGTCCATTTTGGGTGTATCCAGATTGCAACCAGACACATTTTGGATGATAAACATATGAAGTCATTTATTCCAATTCAGATTTAAAACCACACATGAAGGTGGTTTAAAAAGCAATTCTACTGGATCTCTACAAATGTACCTCAGCGCAGGTACTGTAGCCACTCATACTGAATTTCAAAATGCCCTTTGCATCACTTTCAATGTGATAGACAACAATAATGTCACATCTAATGATAAAATCTCTGAGCAGAACATGCTATTGCAACAAAAAACAATGCCTGTCTCTGGACAGAGGCCAAAATACAGTATATTTTTTGGAGGCAGGTCTCTGATTAAGTATGAAAATGTGAGGTCTAGTGAGATCTGCACCAATAAATTAAATCTAAACAGAGCCATTAACATAATGATGACTGCCAAAATGATGGAACAAATATTAAAAAAAACTCTATTAAACTGACAGCACAGTCTAAAACAACATTGAAACAATACATAAAATCTGTTGACATAGATTCTCCAGACCTCCACTCACTCTGCACACACATCCACATGTACATGCACTGTTACATTTCAGCAAACATGGGTTCACACAGTATCTTTGAATTACCTGCAGCCACAAAAAGGATTCCAGCCCCAAGGATGATGTTCCTTTTACTTTTGTAGAAACGACTAGCAGCAATGCAGACACCTCCCATCAGAAGCAGGATAGCACTGAGGATGGGGAAGATGTTGGAAGCCCTGACTACCCCTGGACAGACCAGAAAATGATGGTTAAAAAACAAAACCGGAAAGAGGAAAGAGGCAATATCTGAATGGTCTTTGAAGATCTAGTCCATCTGGTGCCGTCTTCTTTCCAAGCAGATACTCCACAACAGAAATACAAATACTCCACCACAGATTCATAGCGAATCCAGGTCTGATGACAGAGGTCCAAATGAAATGATGGAAGAGCAGAAAGGAATAAAAGTGGTTAAAACTGCTATATTAGAAATACACACTGATCTCTTGATGAGGAAATTAATTACTCAGAGCAAAGCACACAATTGAATCACACTTTTCCCTTGTGGCCTTTGATTCTTTCAGGCGGTCTGTGAACCATGCATGATCTCACGCACACACACACCCACACACACGTAAACACACACACCTACACGCATGCACACACACACACGCGCGCACACCCCCCCCACACACACACACACACGCACCCACCCCTCCTTGTTTCCTTCACTTCTGGGGACATCATACTGGGTTGACTTTTTGTTGATTATGTTGTTTATTTTTATGACTATATCACTCATTTTTTGTGGGGATGCAATTAGCAATAGGGGGCTGAAAAGTTGTAGCTTTTACTGCCCTCTCAGATTGCTGTCTGATTCTTTCACAATGGAAACATGCTGCTCACCCTCATTTACTCATTGGACACACCACACAACTTTCAGTTGTTACCAGTTTTCAAAACACTTGGGGTTCACACTAACGGACTGGCTTCAGCAGATTTTTTTATGACAACTGAAAGACTGGGGGTCACACATTTAACGACTGCACCTGATGAGCGATCACAGACCACGTGATTTGTCAAACCATCTGAAGCCAACTGAATGCATCAAAGTCTCATAGAAACTCTCACCATAGTGACCATGTCTATGAGAGTGAGAGTCGAAAGGGGAAACAAACATGAACAACTAGCGTCTTGCTGTTGTTTGTGCAGCTATCTGCTCTGAGAAAACAGGTGTGTCTACTATTGTTTTGATATTCCTGCTACTTCCTGTTGTCTTCATCTTCTGATGCTACTTCCTGTGTCCCATCTACTCTTTTTCATGGACTGTTGGCAAAGTGTGTTTGCAGTTGGTTCGGTAAAGCTCAGATTACACTACAAGATTTTTTGCCTGATTTTGCACACAATTCTACACCAGTCAGCCCTAGTTGGGGACAGTTGACGTGACTTGTTGGCAACGAAATCTGTTAGTGTGCGCGGGGAACCGACCCAACCAGACCATAGCTGCGGTCAATCAAACATGTTTGAATTTTCCAGCCAAGTCTGGATGCAGTCGTATAGTGTGGACTGATTACCAACCAAACTGTGAACATGTATTGCCAACAGCCAATAAAAAAGAGTTCATGGGCCACAGGAGTCTAGTGTGAACCCAGCTTTAGAGACACATTAATAAACTTGAAGCTTGAAAAAATTAGATGTACATGTTATGGTTTGGAAAGTAAATTTAATGTCACATTGAGATCCTCATGTTTGACAAGCCCTCCATACAGACACATAGATAGATAATGAAGTGTGTCCTGACCCTTGACATTCACCATGTCTGATCTATTTGTGCTATGTCATTTTGGACTACTGTTTTACCATTCTATTTGTGGATAAGTATGAATGTTTGTAATTTTCATGCTACTGTATATAACAGAGATTATTGCTTTAGTGTCATCATGGCATGGAAAATGTTTTTGTTTTGTGTAAATTAAAAAAATGAATAAAAAGAACTTTGAAAGATTTTATTTTTTATTGATATATACTGTAATTAGCTTCATTCAGGAGGAAGTTTTGGGCAGTAGAGGAGATGATACTGTTTCTTTTAGCCAATGTGAGGAGTGGTTTTTAAAGTGAACTAATTTAATAAATGGACAAAGTTTCAGAGCAGCAGTCTCTCCTGTCCCTGCCTGAACTAATGCAAATCTCAATTATACTGTTCACTGCTTTCTATTTTCACTATTATTTTGTTCATTTTTGTATTTTTTCTTCATTATTGTGGTTATTTGTGTATTTCTGTTCACTTTGTGTATTTTATTGGGATCCTTATTTGGTGAGTTCTCACTTTCTTGATTTTTTTGTTTTAACATGTTCATTGCTGGTTTAAAAAAAAAAATTCTTAGTTATTTTGCTCATAAATCATTCACTTCTGTACATTTTGTAGATTTTATTTGTTATTCTTTTGTTAATTATCCTGATTTCTTTGTTCATTACCATTTTTGTACATTTTGTTCTTTAATTTGTGCATTTTATACATTATTTGTTTCTGTCACTCACAGAATGAACAAAATCAATTCAGGTTTCATATTTTTAGAATAAAATACATCAAGAATTCAGAGAAAAATCCAACACACTGTTAGACTTGCAATGGTGAAAAATTTATTTTAAATCATGCAACGTTTCCGCCATGGATTTGTGTTTTGTATATGCACATTTATGTGAGGATTTATTGGTGTGTTTCTCATGACATCTTCCAATATTTTTTCATATTTTGTCATCAGTTTGCTAATGTTATTGCTGTATGCTTGTGAGCATTATGAACTGTGCATAAATTGTGTAATTATTTTTTTTTTAATTTCACCTGTCACCTAAGGGTAGGCCACACCCTATTTAAGATGGCGAATTGCAGCCATGCAGTTATTTGCCTGATGAGGGCCCATGGCCGAAACATTGCATGATTTAAAATAAATTTTTCACCATTGTAAGTCTAACAGTGTGCGGGATTTTTCTCTGAATTCTTGATTGACGTGGCGCTGTGCCCTTATTCTATGGACCTGTTGTTAGAGATAGATGTGTGAAGTGCTCATTTTTCAAGAATAAAATACATAAAATATTGTGAATAAGAGTGGATAAAGTACATGGAATGCAATCCTATGTGGATTATAAAAATGAGGCATTCAGCTAGTTCACAATGTATTTTTCTAAACTGTGTGCCAAGGAGATATCAAGGAGATTTGTTTTTAGGGCTGACGCTGAAAAAAATCTGGGAAACAAATTTACATTACGGTCCTGTGAAGTTGTCAGACCCTAAAAAAGATGGCCACACAGGTTTACACTCACCAGCCTCGTGAGGACACTCAGCCATCAAAGCTAAATCCTTAACCTAAACCAGATTCTAAGCCTCACACTGTCCTTTGAATGTCCATCTGAAGATGAGCACTGCCCAGAATGCCCTTAACGGACAGATCAAGTTCTCATTTCATTAGATACAAATTAAAACAATTTCCACACACGCAGACACACACATCAACAACACTCTTCTCTCATCTAGGACAACTAGGCCACAAGAGAGAAAATGCCACCTAAATGCCAGCAAAATGCCTCTGCAACATTGTAAACAGAACACAAGCTTTTCTTTATGTATGCACGGGCAAACATGTAGCATATCATAGAGCAGAAAGATATCACTGCAGGGCACTGAGCATGAACTAGGACACCCCATCTCCCCTGACTTCCAGCACACTCTGTCAAATGTGTATTTCTTGCTGAGATAACCTTTTGAAGAATCACTGATAAAAAAAAAATATTGTGCTTTAAAAGTAATAAATCAACCTACAGTATTCAAGAGGATAAAATGTATTGCACCTTTCAAGAAATACAGATATTCTTATTGCATTTTGACACTGAAGGATCTTTTCTGTTTGTATCCTGCTGCCAAAGGGTTGTGCTTTGGTTAAAGATTACATTTTGGCTTAAATATGACTAAATGTGTTGTGCGTCATTTTTAAAATCTCATCTTTGTCTGCAAAAGCAAGCTCTGGTATCTTTCCATATAAAGCATGCAAGTGAAGGTCATCTTTGAGAGACACAGTTGAAAAACACCATGAGTGGTTAGAACACTGTAAGATATATATAGTATATGTATCTAGAAATGTTGATATGAAATGTTTTCTGGCTCAGGAACATTAAGATCATGCACATCTGTCATTTGCAGACAATGGAAACAACAGTTAAAGGTACAGCAGCTTCATAGTTCTTTTTCTTCTTTCTCAGTATTTATGTCATTTAATGCTGGTGTCAACTTACGTAAGACGTACTCTGCCCCATCATGGTCAAAGTCTGCGTCCTCTGGGAAGTGGTTGATTTGAGAACACACTCCTCTCTTCACTCCTGAGATATGAGAGAAAGGAAACTGTAGTAAGACCAAAGAACCTGAACAAAAGAAATCAGCAAATATTCCCCTATGGGACAAAATGGTCATCTGAACATTCCTATATGACTCTTCTTTTTACCCAAGCATATCAATCAATCAATATGCTCAAGATGTTATGAAAATCTTCAGTTACAGTACATTCATGATAAATAATACAACAAAGGTTAAATGCTCTTCCAGGAAATGCACACATGTAAATACATACAAGTATGCAGACACACAGGCAGAAAGATAACTGCCCACTGGGGTCTTGCATGTAGACAGACAGATGAACGGAGGGATGTATAAATGATGATGACACCACACCACTGTTGCTGATGGATGGATTGTGAGAAAGATGTAGTGACGAAATGAAGAGACACAGAAGGAGGGAGAGACGGACAGACGTTGAATGAGCCGGTCGCATTCCCACAGCTCTTACATTTCCACAGGTTGGTCTGTAATAAAGCAGATAGAGGTACAAAGTCATGGGACGTCAGTGGAGACACATTGATTAGTGTATTTATCGTCAGACATAGGTTCAACAGACGATAGACGTCTAGTGGTTGTACATCATCAAGACTTATTTTAGACCTAAAGCATTGCTGTAAGGAGGCATATTTGGCAAGATTCCTCCAATTTCTAAAAGTACATGTTTACTGGAGGAGCTATATTTAATATATTAAATGTTTTAGTGCCTCGAAACCACTGCAGGACAAGTAATTCTATTAAGTGGCTCCATGAGCTGTGCCATTTTGTATCAAGCTTTACAATTTTGCATGTCATTGGAAAAAGTGTCATTAAAAAAGAAAGTAATCTTTGACTGGTACTTCAGAGTAACCCCACTTGAAGTAAACCTGCAGAAGAGCTCAAGAAGACACATCTCTATCCTCAGCATAATGTGCCACCCACCCATGGGCATAAATCTTTTAGGGCTAGCATGTCCTGCATTTCCACTCCAGCTACACCTCACTGCATCACTGCATTACTTCTGAACATCTATCTTGGCTGAATATTCCACAGACATCAAGGATACTTGACCCCAAAGCCAAGCCAAGACACTGTTAGCTTGACTGCAGCTCAATGTGAGAGGAAAGGGCTGAAAGGGAGCGGAAGAGGAAGAAATATTCGTGAAAGCTGAAATATCATGTTTAGGGGAGTGAAACACAGGGATAGGAGGAGGGAGGAGAAACTGAAAGAGTGAGGCAATGGATGGAGTGGGTGGGGGTGCACTGCAGCAGTGCTGCAAGGGCTGGAGCTTATCTCTAATTGGCTGCTTTGCTATCAGGAAGCTTAAAGATGAGGACAAATTAGCTTTGTACAATGACCAAGCCCAGGACGGGCAGGGATGTTTTATAAGAAGAGCCAAGAGGTTTTCCTGGAGACAGAAGAAGCTCTACCTCCGTCTGAAAGGGAGCAAATGTTCAGAGCTCACACCACCCATTTGGCTGCGGATACTTCACTGTTAACTCCACTCAAGCCTTTACTGTTGAGAGTCAGCCAGGCAGTGTAATGTATAATGAATTAGCAGCTTGTCTTGCAGTGACAAACTGAAAATTGAGAGATGGCTAGTGCCAGTTTCTGCAGCTTCTGCCACTTGGAATGAGAAGTCAGTGTGAACATGGTCTTTTCTCACCAGCTTTACCCAGTGACAGTGATTAATGGATTATTTTTATGAAGGATACGCTTCAGTATCATGTAATTACACTGCAATTATACAAAATTGTTTTCTTGTCATGAAGGCATGGTCTAATACATACGGAATGTGTATGTGTTCATGCTAGGAAACATCTCTGATGTTTCAACACTGTAGCCTTCTAAATAAAACATCAATGTGTGAAAACATTAAAGAGAACAATCAGAAAGAACCTTAGTAACATATTTGTTCACCATATGTTGCCAAACAGCTTCAGTGCACATTCGCATTCATACAAGTTATTGAAATCTATTGGACGGATGAACACTATTCTGTTAAAAGCATGTTCTCTTATTTAGCTTAAATTCTCTCATAGTTTTGGTAACTATAACATCACTTACATTAAATCATTCAGTTCCCTATAGATAGGGACATTATCATCTAACAGCAATGACTCTAAAGCTCTTCCTCTAATTTGTTTCATCTGTATTTGTCTTAAAATAAACACAGACTGTCATTTTAGAAATATGTTCAAAAATACAGTCTAGTAGTGTCAACTGATGCAGGCTTATAATTCCACAGGAAGTTTAGTTGGCGCTGATGAGTTCACAGTCATCACCTTCTTCTATGTCAGTTGCCACACAGTAGCTTGCACAGTGTTCAATGATCAGAGTCATACCAACAGAAATGTGAACAGTATCATTCAGATGTTAACATGAATCTGAAAAACCCACGTTTTTTATATCAAATAACCTGTCATCTTCCATGAACCCAAATCTGAGATCAAGAAATACAAAACCATACACAGCTCAAACAAAACAACTCCACATAAAAGTACAGAAGCAATCACGATTTTCTCTTTTACCCAAAGGACAAGAAGCAAGACAACTAACAGAGTGCACAAGTACAGTGATAACCTTAATTGTTAGTTTTACACTGCTTAGTTTTTAATGCTCAGATCCTTAAATGCTAAAAGCAGGCAGACCAACTGACACTGTATTCCTGAAATGAACAGTCTGAACCATAGCAAACCTTTTCCCGCGACCAATTCAAATCCCCCCATAAGCCCAAAATGTTTTCACCAACTTCTTTACCTTCCAGGCAGCATATCCTCCACAGTCCCGAGTGCGTGAGTGCCCCAGGATCCTTCTTGTCCTTGTTGTGGGGGTCATCCTGGGTGATGTTGGCTGTGCTGTTGCAGATGAGGGCACGGGAGTACAGCCAGTAGTCCGTCCCTATCGCCACCGTCATCAGGCCAAAGGCAGCAAATGCCCCCACGGTGGTGAGAAGGATCTGGATCCCCTTCTCACACACCATGCCTTCAGCGGAAAAACAAAACAGAAGAGGAAAAGGGTGCCCATCAGAGGTGCAAATAAGAACCATAAGGAAAGCAAACACATGTCAAAGAACTTGCAGGAACGGAATATGGAGATAGAACCAAGCAGCTCATAATGACAGACAAAGCACTGTTATTAAAAAAGACAGCAAACATGCAGGTGATCAGAAGTGGAGGTGAGGCCCTCCGGTGGAACTAAAAGAGGGAAGTGATGAGAAAGGCGAGAGTGGGGTGCAAGAGGATGTGGGAGGTGCATAAGTGGCTCTATGATGTCCTTGGAGGAGAGTTGGATGACTCTGCTGACTCCGCTTAACAAGGCAGAATTGATGTGAAACACAACAGATCACACCCTCCCAATCTCCATCTACTCCATATTCATGACCCTGACACCATTCTCTCCCTCAGAACTGGCATGCCTGGAGGTGAATACACAAAGAGTCGGTCGATCACATTGTCACCGCTATAGTCTTTATTAGGAATCCAGGGTGTGTCTGAGCAACGTTTTACATACAAAAATGCACAACCTCACATACTATGTTGCATCAAGTTATTCGCTAACACCTTGTCAAACTGTAACAGATGGAATCTGGACAGAAGTCAATTTAAAAATATTTGACTGCTGTTACTCAAAGGTGTAGGTTTCCTTTGAATATTTTTTAGTTGGGCGTCTCTGAACACTTTCTCTTTTCAAATGACTTGTTAATGTATTGATTTGTGCCTTTTCTGAAAAGTGTAAGACGGGAACAAAAACTGAATGAAATTATCAAGAAAATTACCTAAATAACCAAGCAATGAACAAATATGAAGAATGTAAGAAACAAAATGTACAAATATGAACAAAAATTACATTTAATAAACCAACAAAAATCCACACAGCATTGCATTATGATGGTTTTAATTATTGAAATGTAATGATTATGTTAGCATAGTGCTTTTTTGTTTATTTTGAATTAATGTAGTGAGCGTTAATAACATTCAAAATTAACAAAGTAAGCACTTAATCAACAAAACACAATTAATACATCCACAAAGTAAACAAAAAATGAATTAATTAGTCCCCAAAAAGAACAATGTATTCAAGAAAATTCACAAAAATTCACAAAAAATTAACAAAAATTAACCAAAAATCAAATACACCAAATATCCTAACACTGATGGGGATGATTCCCTTGCCCCCTGTGAAATCTACACCTATGGTGACACCATCAATCAAAGTTGTCTGATATTAGCAGCCATCCACAAAATGTTTCCAGTGTAGCTGTAAAAGAGGTCACCTGAGGTAAAGAAAATATCTGTATAGTCTACTTCAGAAACTGATGATGTTTTTTACAACCAACAAACCACACCACACCATAACATAACATAACATAACATAACATAACATAACATAACATAACATAACATAACATAACATAACATAACATAACATGATATGACAAGACGTATGTGACTGTTTAAGTATGTTTTTTTTGTCATTTTTTGTTGCATTGTACCATGCATGTGAGTAAATGGATGATTTCAATTAAACAAAATGAAAAATGGGTAGAAATTTTAGCACAACTATAAAGGCCAAAAATTTAATGCGTAAAGAATTTATTCCAGGAGATATCTGATACGATCCAAAGTTTCTTCCACATCAATGAACCAAATGCAATCTCATTCACAGGATGATGATTGAAGACCCACCTGACGGCGAGTTTCTATCCTTCGACTCAATTTTGAAATCTTTCTTTTCCTCGTCAGTGAAGAAATTGCTGTCCCCTCAATCCGGACAGCATCCATCGACTGTTTTCACCCGCTCCCCTCTCTCCTTCGTGCACTCGTTCTCCCGTTTTTTCCTCTATCTTGTTCTCTCTCGTCTCCTTCTTTAGTTCTCACTGGGAGCTTGTGCTGGTGGAGGCTGTGGCTTGGACGATGGTGCCACTCTTCGTCCTCTGTTAGCAGAAACCTTGAACCAGAGAACCCATGGCACTGCTCTGCAACAGAAATGCATGAAAAACAGGGACATTTTATCATTTGTTAGGGAATTTGTGTGGTATTAGATTTGCAGATTAAATGAAAAGAGGTAATGCATAAAAGGACAAAATTATAAGTACCTTGACAGAAGTAGATAAAACAGTGTACACTTGTGTTTTTAATGTTGTAAAACCACAGCAACACAGTGTTAAAAGAGAGTAATTACAGTAATGTGAGAATTACAAAGACAGAAGAACCAGAGCAAGTTGTACTGCGTCTAGTCTGAATAAGAGGAGCAAGAAGGGGAGGCAGTGAGGACCAACCCGACATTGTTACCATAGCAACATTGAATTCCAAAGTCTGGATCAGCATAGAGCGAGGAGGGGAGGGGGACAGGCAAGAGATAGAGGAAGAGAGAGGCAGAAAGAGCAAAGTGGAGAGAAGGAAGAGATGGGAAAAGAGGCAGAAACAAGGGGGGATATTTCAAGTCACTACCAGGAGCACTGATTCTCAAAGCCAGACAGATAAACAGACAGACCACTGTGCTAATGCTCTATCAATAGATATGTGTGTGTGAGGCCACTGCGACACAGATGCTTCAGGACACACACATCCACATGCTTTTACAAACACACACAGAACAGGAGGAGAGAAAGAAAAAGAAAGAAAGCCCTCAATCAGTGCCTTCTGCCTGATGAATGTGGAGGAAATACACTGTACAGGAGGAAAATAAGCAGAACACATTATTCAACAAACATTATTTAGCAGATCATAATGCAGTGCAGTCAAGTCTGTTAATATTTGATGATGCAATATGGCACCGTGATCAAAATAGGTTACATCCTGTTTGCATTGTGAGACCCAAAACAGAGCTGCCTCAGAGACAGAAGGAGAGAAGATGTGTGTGTTTTAAATGTGTGTGCATCTGAGGATGGGTCTAGTCCAATCTTCCTGAATCCCTTTAATGTTCTGCTCAGTTCCCTTCAGTTAGACAGTTAGCTCCATATCTCTGCGTTTAGGCTCTCTATTATGTAAACTGTCAAATAACACCAACACACTGTGGCTTCTGCATTTACCTGTATACATAGTGTGGTGAGCAAATGTGTTGACATGTATGTGCATCTGTTTGTGCATAGTATGACCTTCCAACCTTCTCAACCTACCGGGCCTCCCTTAGGATACTACATGTCCACAAGGGGTTACATTATCTCTAAGGCCTAAAAATGCAGTAGGTGCCACGGTGGTGCAGTGGGTAGCACTCGTGCCTCACAGTTAGAAGGTCCTGGGTTCAATCCCGTCATGGTTGAATG